>CM036594.1:19036580-19194080 GCA_020745705.1 Hemiprocne comata | reverse complement strand
TTTTTTGTTTGAAAATGAAGAAATACCACAAACTATCATATTGGAAGATATCTTGAGTAATTAAATTTCCATACCTAAATAATCTATTTTTGCAACAATTTATGTGGGTTTTGAATAATTAAAATGTGTATGACCTTTTTAACATTTTTTTAATCAAGTGTATTCAAAGAAACATGCTTTAAACTTGCAGCTATTCTAATTGGGGAAGTTAATTGACTGATTCATATGGTAGTAAGTATAGAGTACTTTTGGTTGTCTCTGAATTTGATGCTAAATATCCCCATACTTAGTAAGTGTATCATAGTAAGTGCAGCACTGATGAACTGGTATGTTGATACCATCTCTATAGAGCTAGAGAAATATCAGCTATACATTTAGAGGACCCTCAGTGACATCAGTATAACATTGTGATACTGATGGTCCTGATTGTTATACAGAGATGGTCCTGTGTTGTTCTAACAGGTTATGTCACTGGCTGTAGCTGCTCAGCACTGTACTGGACATGGGTGTCAGTTATTTACCAGCAGCCCAGTGCATTTTTAGTAAATTCTGTTTTCCTGGTGATCACTTACCAATTGGTTTCTCTTCAGTCCTTTTGCTTGAAGAAGAACGTAGTCTGTCCTGCATGTTACCACTTTCCAACTCTGCAACTGTGATGGGAGAGGGAAGGGAAAGGAGAACCACACCATTAATATAATATTTGCAGCTGCACTGATTTTGCATTACCTCCCACTGAGCAAAGCATGGAGTAGTAGCATTAGTGTTGCCTTGTCTGCTCATCACTTTGGTGAGAGGAAAATTCCTCAATAGCAGGCTATCCTGCATATGTCAGGAATTTAAAAATGTGCCATGGTTCTAAACCTCTATTTCAGATTATATTTTAGTGTAACCAATCAGGATCAGACTCTCCATCTAATGGCACTTAGAAATATCTCTCACTGCAACTCTGCTGAAAGCCTTATCAGACATGCATTTGCTTGAAATGGCAAAGATGCACACTGGTGTGCAGCATGGAAAGGTGTTTGCTTTTGCTTCTGCAGTTCATGAAGAGAACTGGTGGACTATCTGCATTATGGCAATAGAGGGACTGCAGCTACTTTTTATAGATGTCTCACAACAATCTGACAATACTGGAGTGCAAATTGGGGGATGGGTAAATGGACAAAAGGTGCTTTGTAAAATTTTTTTCAGGACTAGCAAATACTGAAATTTCTAGGTTACATTGTCAAAGCAATTTTATTCACTGCTGACTTACTATTTTCAGTTGCAATTGATTTGGGAAATATAAATGCATTTCTAACTTTGTCATGTTTGATAATGTTGTAATGATTTAGAATGCAACTCCACACTGTATTTGGAGCTAAGTGAAGAGGCAGCGTTATTAGCTGCTGTAGATTAAAATACTTGTAGAGATATAATTTTATGCAGCCTGTGGTGTATAAAATAGGACTGGTGACTGTGCATGAAATGGAAAACACTGAGCTGATAGCAACACTATTTTACATACAGACCTGTAAAATTAGGGCATGGCAATAATGCATGGCATTGACAAACTGAAAAATATTCTATAAAAAAGATGTGGAGTCAACAGGAGCATGTCTGCACCAGCTCCATTTGGAACATTACTTGGCACTGGAAAAAATAATGTAATTTGTCAGTCTCCAGTTCAGGGTCTTGTTCCATTACCAGCTGCATTTGTTAGTAGGTTAGGTAATGATTCACACTGTTTGCATGGTTCTCTGTGTTGCTGGAAATGCAAAGCAACTGACTGACTGAATTGCTGTCCTTCTGAGAAAAAGGATGAAACCGACCATCAAGCACTCTTAGCCCTTGATAAATCAATGTTTAGTGAGTGGAATCCAAACCCTTAACAGGGAAAGTACAGCATCTCCAAAACTTTTTGTGAAATGTTCTATGTGTTCCTCCTTGGTTATTCATCTTTAATTATGGATTATTGTTATTGTTATTATTTTTACTTTAAAATCATGCCAGTTTCCTCCTCCTCTTGAAAAGGGTTTCCCCATGATGTGGGGAAATGAGATGGTAGTGCTTATTCACTTCACTAATGATTTTGAACACCAGGTAGCCTCACTAGCAGTCGTAGTGGGAAAGCTTCAAAAGCAGCAGAGGTTATCAGCTCTTGCACTGATGCAATATTCAGTGCAGTGCAAAGTAGAGGCAAGCAGCCAATCTTTCTTGAACGACTGGTCTGATTCTCTACTACCATTGCAGTGAGTCAGCAGAGAATTTTACTTCTTCATCTCATGGAATCACAATCTTCCTTAAAGGAAATAAACAGATGACAAAATGTGTAACCATATGTATTTATGCTTTTATGCACATAAAATTAATTACAGAGCTCATTTGCTCTTGAGTATGCAAAGCTGCCAAAACCATGAAATTTGGCACTCTGCAGAAAGAAACCTAGGTGCAGTAGGGGTTAATGTTTTCCACAGCTGGCTTTGAAAAGAAAAGATGTGTGTTATGTGAAGGCATTACACTTAAGTCTTAGCTGAAAAATGGATAGAAGCCACTGGAATATTTTAGGGTAAGACGAATAGGGCTAGAGATAGGCATGTAAACTGTTTGTTAGGAGACTACAGATTTCTATATGATCTTGTGTATTTAGAAGAGATAATATTACTGAAATGTTTATATCCTTGCAGTTAGTTTCTAAGAGTGTTCTCTGTGTTTATAAAAAGAATTTGGAAATTCTGCTTTATGATTTTTTTAAAAAATCGAAAGTGCTAGCCATTATTAATTTATGCCCTGAAATTGGTTAGAGAAGTTTAAAAAACAAAACCAAAACAAGACTGCAAACCAAAGTTACTTTTATGTGAAAGTAACACTACCACTGTATTATGAAAGGAAGATAAAAGGGAAGACAGGAAGACAATGTTACTATATAATTAGAGAGAATCTTTTGTTGCTGTCTTTAATTATGAACTACAGTATTTTAAGAAGCTTCAGTTTTTTCTATTTATTTTTAGTGTAAATTTCCCAAGTTTCTATTTGAATATTTTCTTCTAACACTATTTTACTTCAAGGTACTGAACCATAATGATGAATTTAGTGTAAGGCTATAGTATAATGAAGTGCTGGTTGTTTATTACTAGTTGTAGTATTTAAAACAAGACAGCTCACCCAAAGGCTGTTAGAAATACAAATTCTATTGAGGTCTAAGGGAGACTTGTGGTCTTAAGTATCTTAATGCTCCCCAATACTGACCAGTGATTCCCCTGTAATCTTGTTCTTTTGTTAGTAATCCCTGTAATTTACACATCCCATTAGTGTATACACAGCATACACAATTCCTCATTTTTTTTACATCCTGGATTCCAGATGATACTAGAGTTAAATAGAAAAGGAAAGAGAACTGTACATAATGGTCAGCAAAGCATTCTTCTCACTCGGAGAGCTAAGAAAAATATTGGGAAGGAGGATTACTTTCAGATAAGATTTGTAATTATGGAGTCAGCGAAGCAGAGGTAAAAGCAAGTAGTTTGAAAAGGAAAAAGGTGAAGAAGGCTTCTGAGTCATAGAGGGAAAAATTCCTGAAATTCTGTAAAAGTGGAATGAACAATTTGGGATCAACTGATTACATCGGTGGGAAAAAAAGTGAATTAAGAGCTTTGAAAATGAGAAATAACTTTTGATTGCTTTTTGAAATAACTAGAAAGGCATATGTTTTTGAGAGGAAGCATGAAACCCAGTCTTTATCTTTAAAATGTTTCACGTGTGCTTTTAGAATAGAAGATGGATTTTTCACCCCCTGCCCTGAAACAGGAACATTGCCTAGCAGTGTGTGTGCAATAGATCAAGACATGCAAACCCCCTGCTCACTTCCTACTGTATATTTTTTACTGCAAATTCTTTGCAATAATGGAGTTTTCAGGATTTTAATTGTGGTGGGGATGGCATCATTGATGTTCTTCAGCCACCTTTAAACATCTCTGCTTTAAAGCTTCAGTGACATCACAGCTAGAGAACATTTTACCTACGCTGTTTATATTATGGCCTGAGAAAATACAAAGCAACAACATGCTGCCTACACTGGTCTGCAGGTTTGGTACTGATCTTCCCCTTTCCCCACCCCAGAAATGCAGAAATACTGTCTGAATATAAGGTGAGAATATCACTTGCACAGTAAATATACTCTGTGGGCAAGCTCTGCAGGTGTTTGTATGATAACAGAGGTGATGACTTAGGGAAACCTTGTATGTTAAGATAAGCAGAAACGTGGGCCAGATGACTTGCTCAGGTAACACGCTGACACTAATTGACAGGCTTTGGCCAGAGATGGGTTTGGCTTATGGCTCTTCAAATCACCTTCCTACATGATCTCTTTAGCCAGAAGAAGTTTTATATGAGTTTTACAATAAAGGATTCAAAACTAAATTAACTCTAATAAAAAGAGACCTGTGAAGAAGTTCTCACTTTTTGTTTACAGGGATTATTTTCATTAGTAGTCTTTGAAGACTTCGGAAGGTAGACTGCCTCGTGAAAGTGGATGACAACTGCTTTCTGATGAATGCCAAGTGATGGCTTATGTAATACATTGATTTAGCCAGGTAGAACCTTATTAATTTTTAATGTGTAATTAAGCATGTGCTTTACATTTCAGCTTTTTGTGTTGCAATAAGTTATCAGACATAGTTTTGGTTTTAATCCGAACCTTAATAAAATTTTGCGTGAGATGAGGTAGTAATTCTTATTGAAACGTTTGTTTTTAGGCAGAGATACATATCTGGGTACCTCTGAAGCTAAAAGTGAAAACTACTGGGCTTGAAATACCATAACAAATTGTCCTTTTAAGAGAGGTGCTGGGCAACAATTGCACTCTATTCCTAATTTTTTTTTTTTATATGTTAGAATCTGAATTTTTAGGTTGGAAAAGGCCCTTAAGAGACAATACATCGTATCTTTAAAACTTCTAAATCAGTAAAACCCTACCAAAATTCTGAGATTCTGCAATGATTGTTGATATCGTTGGATTTTTTTTCTCTAAAAAGACAAGAAGCAAATAATTGTCCTTTTTATGTTTAATCCTGGCCAAAACATCTCCCTTTTCTTCCATTTGGATTAATTATTTACAATATCCTATTCTGCAATGTTATGTAACAGTTCCATGAAACACTTTCTTGTTTTTCCAGCAACTGTTCTCCAGCCCTGCTTTTTATGTAAGAGGTTGATACATGACAAAAAAAGAATTAATGCACTAGCACTCTCAGTCTGTGGTTTCTTTTCCTCCCATATATGTGTATAAGCACAAAGAAATGTTGTACGTGAAATCATATTGATATTTTTTGTCACTGCACATCTTGATTTTGTTTCTTTTCATGTGTAAGCCCAGTGGCAAGGCATATGCTGTATTTTTAACCAGCAGTACTGCTCATTTGATGAAATTCTGCAGACTTTGTAATGCAGGAGGTCAGACTAGATGATCAGACAGGTTCCTTCTGGTCTTAAATCCTATTAATGAATTTGTAGCCTCATATGGGAAGGATCTCTCTGAAAAGGCCATATTCATGCATGCTTGGGATTTCAATAGTATTTGGTTTTGTTAGAGAATGACTAAAGAGACACTAGTGCTGTAGAAATACCATCTTATGCAGATCCTGTCACCTTTCTGCAGAGTTAAACTTTCCAAAGGTTCTGGTCTTACTATTGCCCAAGGGCACACAGCCCTTAATGCAAACCCCACAGAGGTAAATTTGAGATTTATAGATTAAGTCTGTATTATCTGGTGTCTTAGCACCATCAGGTTTCAGTTTTCTGGGAGTTAGTAATTTTTAAGATGAAGTTCAAAAAACAATTCAAACAGCTATTACTCAGGATCTGAATGTGTACCTATTTATTATTTTTGTCCCTTTATACAATAATTTCATACCATGCTTTCACCTTACTTTTATGAAGCAGGCTATCAATGAGCTACATGGAAAAGTGAAGCAAATACAGTTCCAGCTCCTCCAGCTCCAGTAAAAGAAATTACTTCTACTAAACTGCTTTATCATTTGTAATCCTCAGCAGTTCTGGGAGGGAAGTAGAATCTGTTAACAAGAGACATCATGTCAGTAGGGTAGGCAGAGTCAGTAGAGCTGTAGTGCAGGTTATTGCTGGGGTTTGTTTGTTTTTCTTCTCAGCCAAGTTATTTATTTATTTATTTCCTTTTCCATTCAGCCTTCTAAGCTGAAGGCAATACCAGAAAGCTTTTCAGGGGAGCCATGAGCTATGAAAAAGGTTATGAGCTCAGTTACTAATGTGTGTGCTGGGTACTCTGAAAGTGATGTTCAGTTCTCCACTCTAGCTCAGAATTTCTATATGATCTTGAGCAACTCGCTCAGGTGGAGTTCTTGTTCCATTTAAGTCAGTCGTAGCTGTGCCATGATTTTAATAGAACTGGGATTTCTCTTTTTTCATAGTTTTTCTGCATGAAAAATGAGGGAAATAGGAAAGTAGTAGCTTCCTTAGGATGTTGTCAATATAGTTGTGTGAAGGATGTATGTAAGATGGTAGAGTTACCAAGAGAACTCAGAGTTACATGCAGCATACAACAGCAATTGAATAAAATAAATAAATCTGATCCAAGAATATTTGTGAAAATACATCACCTCAACTTCTGTCCTATATCATTCCTTTATTCCTCTGACATCAACGTCTTTTCCTTTGGAATTAGTTCTCTTTAAAATATATTAACCACTCCACTCTGTTTGTGTTGTTCATGCTTAGTTCTGAAGTTTGTGCTCACAGCTTGATGAGCTGTCCTGCTTCTAAATGCATTTCTTGACAATGGCTTTGAATAAATCTTTTCTTTTTATCCTGATTCTCATGTACCATAAGCACTAAATTGAAAAATAGTTTCTTATATTAGACCCATTGTCTTTCTAGCCTGAATTCCTACTTTTAGACTCTTTTTATGCTATATGTAACTGAGTTTGTATGCTGCCCAACATAAGAGTCCTGATCTCAGATAAAAACCTAGAGACTGCTGTAGTACAAGTAGTAACACAAATATGTATTTATAAAAGCCTTAGTATTACTATTTGAGGACTTCTGAAATAAAAATTGTTGATTAGTTTTATCTAATGGGATTCTCACTGGATATTCTCTGTGTATGTAAATTTCTTGCAAGCTGAAGCACCGTTTATTGTCACTGTAAAGTCTTAGAAATGGAGACTTCTGTTGTTTTTTTGCCAAGATAGATTATTAAGGGCATAATCATTAGAAGTAGCTGAAGTGCATTTGCCTGAAAAATGCCGTAATAATAATGGTAGTAGTTTTTTCAAGGGATGTTGTCCCTTTTGTGTGTTCTTTTTAACATACAGGAGAAGTTAGTTAGTCATATGGAAACCAAAAAAGATCAAAGGGAGAGAGATGTTATTTCTATTATTTCTGATTGTTCCTAAATAAATGCAGTTGTCTAACAGGAGACATGAGAAAATTAACAATGTAACTATTTCTGAAGCTATAGTTTAGAGACAAAAGTGATGTCACTTAGTTATCACTAAGAATCGTTACTCACTGTTCTGCCTTCCTTCTGTTTGTGGTGACATAAAGCCAAAATGGTCTTACGTGATTTTTTCTTATATTTTGTTTTCAGTTTTATTTTTCATTCCATTCTGAGTGAGCTTAATGAGATTTCATGAGATGTAGGTCCACAGAAAACTCTTATGTTCATCCTTAGCTTGGATGCAACAGTGTGATGCATTCTGCAGTTAACAGCTCAGAAGACCTGTGAGGAAAGATTTTTAAATGGCAACAGAATAGGTTTGTTTCTTTCTTTTATTGTATGCAATTAAAAAGAAGTTTTGTGCTTTGTATCTAATGCTTTCCTTGGACTGTTTACCAAGAGAGGGCTGGTTAGTCACTTGCTTACTTTAATCTACTAGTACTGCTGTAGCTGTGATAACCTATCAATGTAAATGAAGCAAATTTTTCATAGAAAGTATTCATACCTTTCACTGGAATAATTTAAAAAAATAGAAATGCCTTCAGAAATACATGCCTGCCTTATATATAGGCTTTTGTGCCCTAAACCATGTCTTTTGCATCTAGTCATAACAGCTGGTCTATTAAAATACATCACCTCTTGCTGTATATTTTGCAATATTTTGACCTATAAATATATTTACTTAATGTATTTATAATATTAACATATAATTTTGTTTGTTAATCACTTTCCTGTAGCTGCTTTTATTTAGCTGTTAGGATATTCATTTGCATTCAAAATATCATCTGGACATGTTGAAGTTTAAATTAACTGGTTTCACTGGTTTGTTAGTAAATGCTTGAAACTTGCAGTAGGTTTCCTGTTTTGGGCCATGCTTCTCTGTATTGAAGTCCTTAGCACTCTCCTGCTCCTTGCATTTATCAAGACTCTAGGACTCCTGCTAATGGATCTTCATCTGTATATTATTTAAAGAACTCTAATACAAACCAGCCAATAAAATGCCAATTATTTTCTGCTTTGTCACTTACAATTTGGAATGCTAATTACACAGAAAATACCTTCCTATAGTTTTCTGAAAGTATGATGTTGTCATTGTAATTATCATCTATTGCTCCTGTCATTATAATCATCATTCATTAACGAGAGGAATATCAACTGCATTGTGTGTTTCTGTCATCAGAACTGTAAATAGGTTATATTTGGGGTTGGACTCTTTATGGTAACTTGCAGAGTTAATTTCAGAAGTATGTAGTAAGAGTGTGGAAAATGGTAGCAGGTTAAACTTGCATCTCAATAACTGTAAAAATCTCTGAGATATAGATACATAGCATGGTTAAATTGGATCTTAGATCTTCAGGTGTTTTCTAATGTAATAAGGTGTTGACTTGAACATGGATGGTCATAACATCTGAGTACACAGACTTCACTGCTTTTCTATTCATAAGCCATTTAAATCTTCAGCTGATTTAAATGACCCATTTAGAGAGAATGGTTGTTTATTTTCTCTCTGCAGTGATCATTGAAGTCCTGATCTTTTAATAGTACCTCATTTTACAAGACTATTCAGCCAACCTGTGTCTTTGTCCCTGTTTTAAAATATCTAAGTGCTCCTACATATATCTCAGGAACCACCCGTATTTCCTATCGTGCCTACCTCCTGTTACTGCACCTCTGATTGCTGTTTCCCAACTGCTGGCCTTGGAATGCCAGCAAATACAATCAACTGCTTTCTTTGCCTTTAGACTTTCAGATTTAGTGGGTATTTTTTTCCGCTTTCTGCTTGGATTTCTTTCCAATGGTTCCCCTCCCCCTCTGCTTTAGTTTACAGACTTCTCCAATGCTTTTTTTTCTGTGCTGATTGCAGGAACACCCACCTTTCTGTCGTTTTAGTAGAGCCTTTCATGCTCTTTTCTCTGTACCAGCCCTCTAACCAGATATTTAGGCCAATTATTCTGTTCAGTTTCATTATTCTGCTCCCACAACTACAGTAATAGCCCACTTGAAAGATCACTTGGCTTCTTTTACTGTTGAGACTACTTGCTAGTTCCCAGAATGGCATCTTCACATCCTGTGATCTTCTGCTTCTTTTTTTTTTTATTCCAGAGTTTTATTTATATTAAAAAGGGGTGGGGGTTGAAAGGAAAACCACACTGGTATAAAAGAGGTGGGGGGAAGAAGCCTGGATATCAAAATAGATGCTTTCAGGAAGGAAAATTCCAACACTGGCAGTTTGCAGGAGACACTGAATATCAAATAGTGTTATTCAGTACCTTTTCCACAACGGGAATATTAATAAAAATCCCATTGAGATTCCTGCAGCAAGTGTTGCCTGCTCTTTGTTTCAGGCAGAGTATGAATTTCACCTCCAATTACAAAATGGCACCCGGAAAACCTTTACTTCTGTTATGCCCATGCACATTAAAATTTGAAGCTTTCACTTCAAAAACCTTTATTAATGAAATGTTTTAATAATGTCTGTAGACACTTTGAATTCTAAATGTCATATGACATTATTCATGTCTCCCAGATTATAGATATAATTTAAATTTAACTTTGTGTTTTAAGAAGTCTAACTTTTTACCTCCTTTCTTCTTCTGTCTTTTTTCCCTTTCGTCTTCTGTTTTCATCACTAATGTACAAAACTATTTGGCCTCTTCACTCTTATCTCTTCTGAATTAAAAGATTGAAAATACGCAGAAATATTTATTGCTTATTCCTCGTGTGACAGTTACCATCAGATGAGAACTTTAAGACTGGATCTCACTTACTATGTCTTGTTAACCAACCCTTTATAGTATATGTATATTCTGTTGTTCTAACACTGAAATTGTTTATCTGAGATGAAAATTGTGCATTGTTGTTGAACAATAGAGTAATCTGTTCAACAAATTTGCATGTAGCTTGTTCGTATCTGTTCCAGCTTTTTTTCTTCTTCTGTAATTAATAAAGTGTTTTTTCAATTGTGCAGCAAAACACAGATGACTTGGGGTAGGGATTTTTTCCCTATATATTGTACCAAACATTGAAAGAGTATCATATACTTCTAAAGAGGAAAAAACCCTCAAATATCTCATACTTTTTTCAGTATTACAAAGAACTTCATAGCTTATTGCCACTTATGCAGACAGGATGAACATATAAATGCTTAAATCATCAGGTATTTCTTGCCATAGGTTCCTTAAGTACCTTCACTTTTAAAAGAAGTTTTTAATTTCTGTCCTTTCAGCCAAGGAAAATGTGAGCCTGCAACTGTGTGAAATGTATTACTGACAAAACTGGTGTTACTTGCAGAGGGGAGGATCAACCACACGTAGAAGAGTTCTTTCTTTGTGGTGCTCTGTGCTGCGATGAGCTGATGCTCTTTCTCAGTCTACTCCCTAATGAACAGGTGCCTTGTGCCACTATGGTTGCCTTTCTTGTTAGCAGTTTCAGTAGAGAGGCTGATGATTAAACGGGCACTTCTCAAGGTCAGGGATAAATTACATACCCAGGAGAGTGTGAATGAAAATTGCATTGCTATTCTCTGCACTGTATCAATTCAGAAGAAAGAGGACTTCACTTATCAGAGCTCTCAGTCCAGCACCTTTCACAGCCAGTCAGCTCATTTAAAGAAAATACTGAGAATTCTGAGTTTCTTTAATTGTTCTTATACATACAATCATATGGTGAAAAGATTCTCTATGATGAGAGGGCTGTTATAAATTTTGTATGACAAACTGTTTCTACATTCAGAAGAAGGAACTTTTGCTCATTTATTTTTGGTAATATGGTGAACTCAAAAAATAGGATGCAGGCCATGTTTGTAGTTTCATGTAAATACCAAATAGTTAACTATTTTGTTTGTAGAAATATATTCAGATAAATGCTGTCTCAGTGTAGCATAGAGGATGAGAGAAAATTAAGGACCTTGCTTTTCAGTAACAGCTGAAGATACATTCTCATTTTCTTAGTTTAGGACTTGTGAGGTATGTTCAGGGGATATCTAGCAGGTGAATATTCCCTGAACAAACTGTGGCCCTTGGAGAGCCCATGTTGGACAGGTTTATCCTGAAGAACTGCAGTCTGCAGAGAACCCATGCAAGAACAGTTCTTAAAGGACTGCAGCCCATAGCAAGGACTCATGTTGGGCAGGGGAAAAGTGTGAGGAGAAGGGAGCAGCAGAGAGGAGCTGTCATGAACTGACCACAACCCCGTCTCCTCCACTGAGCATGCATTGGATGCCAAGTATTCTTGGGAATACTAATTCAATACATTTGCCAAATGCAATTTTACCTAAAGATTTTTGTGTTCAATAAACCCTTTTTTTGGCAGCATTAGAAAATGACTACAGGTTCCTGACAAGCAAATTGAACTTCCTACTGAATATAAACTTTTACAAATTATTGATCAGGAGCTGGTTATTTGTTTAAATATCAAGCAGTCTGCTGATTTTGTGACTGTGTGGAAAATGGCAAAACTTTTTAATTCATTATCCCATTAAAATTGTCCAAAGGTACTGACTGACAATGCCTGAGAGCAGTTTTTAGGGATCCAAGTCTGCAGGTGGATAATTGATCCAGTATCTCCCCAGGCCAGTGGCACAACCTGCCTTGCCATAGTCTCCCCAGGGGCTGCAGGGAAGCACCTGCTCTGGTGCCTGCAGCACCTCTCCCTTCTCATTTTTCACTGACCTGGGTGCTCACAGGGCTGTTTCTCAAACTATTTTTCTTCAGTCCTGTGAGGAAAACACTGCCAGGCAGCGTTTTGCCCTTTCTTCGATATGCTTTCCCTGCGGTGCCAGCAGTGCGGCCGAGGGGCTCAGCTGGGCCCGGAGGCGGGACCGTTGGAGCTGACTGGAACTGGCTGTGTCAGTCAGGGACGCCCCGGCATCGCCCCACTGAGGCCGCTGCAGCTCCTGCCACCAGCACCCAGTACAGGTGGTTCATTTCTAGTTTCCAAAAGTTAACAGGGAATGCTTTTCTAGGATAAGACTTATTTTGAAAGCCTGGACTTAGAGGAAGGAGAGGAAGCCTTGGAAATATAGTAAGTGTCACACTGACTGAGGGCAGTACTGTTAGGAGAACAGGAAAAGCCGTTCTTCGGTATCTTTGAAAGACTTACTTTCTCTGTCTCTGTGCTGTAGATAGAAACACCTTGGCTTTAATTATAGCTATGCACTCAACTTCCAAACCCCTCTGTACATTTTTTATTATAAGTACTTGAAAAATTTGAAACAAAGTTGCCCATAAGTTTTTCACATCAAACATTTATTTGCTTATTCTTGACCCTTCGGTTCTTCATGCAGGGAAAATACCTCTTTGTCTCATATGATGTAGGAATCTATTGGAGATTACTCATAAATAAGCTTACTCATAAAATAAGTAATAGCAGAAGTAGCTGAAACTTTGTGTCTTATGGAATAAGAACAGACATTACCTCAGATGGCCGGAGAATGTAAAATTTGGCATGGTAAATCAGGAAGCTGATGGAATGCATTATTCTGACACCAAACTGCCATTGCCACTTATCAAATAGCAAAATCTTTTGAATTCACAAATGTGATGAAATTTTTCAAAGATACATCAAAAGTCTTTAGGGAGAAATGAGACATGAATGATAGTGACTGGAGCTCTGCTGTAAATATAGCCATTCTAATACATGTTATTTCTTTAATGCATGTTGTAAAAGTGTTTCAAAGATGCTCAAGATTCAGAGGAATACCAAGGTTTGAAATTGTCAAAACCTTATAAATTACCATTAAAAAAAAAAGTAATAAAAAATATGATGAAAAAAATATGAAAGTAAGCAGGCAAAGGAGAGTTCTCTAGCCTCAAGATTTCCATATTAGTCCCTATTGCTAAACTTTGGCTGGGAGTTTCATACAGAAGACAGGAAAAGATCAGAGCCAGAGGGAAGGAGAAGAAAAGCTCTTTCACATGTGATGGATTTCAACACTGGAGCTTGGGGCTGCAACAAAGTTGGTGCACTACTAACATAAGTTTGTTGTTGCTGACACCCACAGAACCACGGGGGGGGAACAGTGACAAGCACAAGATGTAACCCACTTGCCCTTCCTCAATCACAATCATTGCCAGCTGCAATCAATAAACTGAGCAGCCACACCTGTGCTGCTAAAAGAGTTGCTGAACAGTGCCCTGCAGACTTCGGCATAGAGCTGAAAGGGAGGCTGGCTGATTCTGGTTTGTCCTGTTTATATCTTTAAATTGAGTTCAGAAGTGAGGTTTTTGTAACATATGTTTCTATATGTTCTGAAATGTTTTAATGTGTTGTGGTTTTTTTGTTTCTGTGGTGATGTAAAGCTAATTTAGATTAGTTCCTGTGTGTGTGTTTTAAAGAGTGCTGTGGCTTAACTTGTATTTTCTCCTATGCTGTTTTTTGGGAGTCTTGGTGTGTAAGATAAGTTTCCTTTGATATTAGTGGCCACAGAGTAATTCGGAGGTATCCAAATTGTGGAGGTTTATACATAGCAAATTCAGTTCCCTATTTCAAAGAAAGCCTCTCTTTTCAGAGACTGCAATCTTAATGAATTTGTTCTTTTCTTTCCCAATAATAGTTTTGTTTGCTGGTGTAATCTAAGAACTTCCCACAGGATCTGCAGTTATTTGCAGAACTGTTTTTAAGTATTACTCTCACCAGACTTTCCAAGCAAGATACTTTTTAGCTATTTTAATTTTTTTAAAACTATGCATTTCATGCTTATAGCTACCATTGTTAATGTTAGCCACTCTATACAGACAAAAAGATTACACCTAAAAATTAATTACATTAGAAATACATACTGATTACCTCAGCCTTACCCATGGCAGTAAGTTTCCTTAAGACTGAAATCTTATTATCTATTATTATTACTACTACTTGGCTTTGTCAGAAGCTTTGCACAATGTTACAGCTTTTGGGATTCTAATTTATTTATTTTGTTTGAGATATTTGCTTGTTTTCTTGGTTAATTGTTTACAAAGGTGCTGGTCTAGTTCTAGCCTTTTTAAACCTTTCTTGAGCCTCTTTTTCTTCGCTTAGTCCTTTAAAAACCTGATTTGTGGTCTGGCTATTTTGCTAGTCAAGTGGTTCTAATTACCCAATTTGCTGAATATAGCAGATTAATTTTGTGTTCTTTGGGTTGATACAGTCAAATTAGAACAGAAAGAACTCAGTTCCTGACTACCCCACGAAGGAAAAAGTGTAGTTTCTTCCCAAATGTCTGCACAACCAACTTCCTCACTGCTCTGTGGCTGTGTGCTGCAAAACTGCCTACCTTGGTAGTGAAGCCCTTGTTTTCAATGTTTTGGAGGCTTGAAATGATAACATTCAAGAACTTTCATAGGATTTTCTTCTGGGTTGTTGTGAAGGCTTAGTATGGACTAATCATTTCTCCCATAATTTCCACTGAGGGTGAAAAAAAAAAAAGCTAGTTTAATATTTTCATACCTGTGTGAGCTTTTCTTTTCTGTATCCTGTTCTGAAGGACATTCAAAGACATTCATTCTATTCACTTTGACAAGTAAAGCATGTGAATGGTTCAATAATATAAATGCTGTTCTTTGAAATCAGCTGTGTGAGTGCTATTTCTGGTTTAAGTTTATCTGCTCATGCTCCTTTAGAGCAACAGTCTGGGAAAGTGGGAATATCAAAGCTGCTTCCAAACACCAGTGAGCAGTACATGTTACTGACAAAGAGCTTCTGATCTCCTGATGCTGGGAACAGTGGCCAAATTCTATGTGCTGACAAAAACAGTTTGTAAAGTAAGAAGTTTTCCAAGTATTAAGGTTATTGAGCATTGTATCTTCAAGTGTTGTAATATCTATGTGATTCTGTGATCTACTTCAGGCTATTTATGCAGCTTTGTGTCATGTATGGGGGTTTTGAACTTGATGCTGTAGTCCTATATGTGAGCAGATACATTCTAATTACTTAACTTCAGAGGTGCTTGCAACATGGTTTCGTGTTTGGTTGATGCACTGGAAGGCTGAGAGGGGAAAGAAGGTTTAGCAGGAGAGGTATACAAGTGTTACAGGCCCTTTGAGGGCTGGTGATCCTCTAAGAAGGGTAAAATGGAACAGGGCCATAATTCTATTAGGCTTAGGTAGCTTGCTGACTTTATTAAGTTAGAGGATCTAAACTATTCCTGACAGACTTTTTTCTAACCAGTTTCCAAAGCTATCCAGGGATTATCTGTTTTCCTTGCACGTTTGTGTTTACCTCTGCAAAGTTTTTTTAATGTCTAACTCAAATCTCCATTGCTAGAATATAAATCCATATTTCTGTTGTGTTAAAGTGATGTTTTTTTAAAGTCTTTCCCAGAGTAAGGTCCAATATTTCAGTTTTTTCTTGTAGGTTTTATATACTGTTGGTCTTTCAAATTAATTGCCTCTTATTTTTCACCTGTGTGCACAACTAGACAGTTACCCATGTAAGGCCTTATCAAAAGCAGGTAAAGCAAAATGATCATACCAGGTGGCATTCAGGACATGCTTTATTTGGTCAGTAAGGCTTCCAGTATGATACCTACTTTTATTTGCGATAGCTTTGTAGAATCAGGTTTAGCTTCTGATCTGGATCCTTCCCCGTGCGGAACTATTACACTGTTTTTCAACCTACATTTCTACAGTTGATTATTTCTGAGAGTAAGAAAGAATGTACCTGTCCATGATTCACAGTTAAGTTCCTGTTCTGTCCTGATATTGCTCCCCCCCCCGCTTTTTTTTTCCCCTTTGGTAGCCTTTTATTGTGGGAGCCAATTGATTAAAATTCAGCTTCTTAGTGGCAACTGTCAATAAAGCAGTAAACACTTCCGACTTCTTGGTATGATATGTCAATAGCTTGCTTTCACCTTCAAGCTGCTGACTAGCTAGTAGTTTTCCTTGATCCTCCTCTTACTCTGAAGTGTATTTGTAGAATTTTGTTTTGTCCTTTGTCTCTTGCTAATTGTATCTCAATGTGGTCACTTTCCTGGTGCTGCCTTTGCATGCTATTCTTTTATGCTTATATTTGACTGTTTCTGCTTTCAGATGCTTCCGTCTTATGCTTGAAGTCAATGAAGAAATTAACTTCTAGCCAAGATGACTAAAACTTAAAAATTTATATCCTTATATCTTTGTATTTGGGCAATAAGCATCACCTTTTTTCTTTTTGTTAAAAAAAGCTGCCTTTTTTCCTCATTACTTTTTTCCCCATAAGTCAGTCTCAGGCAACCTTGTCTGTCAGTTCTCTGGGTTTAGTAAAATGTTACTACTTAATGTGCATTGTTTTTATGTGCTCTCATCTTGTATGATTTTCTTTTTGTGGTTACCTGTGAATGCAAGTGCTAGTTCAATGAATTGTCCACATGGCAATTTGGATAATTTAATCAGTTCCATCTGTGGTTCTCCTCACACTGTATTTTTGAGTTTACAAGCCACCTTATTTTATATTTAATGATACATCACTGAAAAAATATAATTAAGTTATAAATGTACTTAATAATTTCTCATGTAGTATTTGCACACATGACTTCATCTATGACTACCTAAACAAAAACACTTCTCAACTTCTGAAACTGAGTCAAACATGAAAGCACCTTGTCCTAAAGTGTCTAGTATTCCTGCTCCCAGCTGGTACAAAAGAGACAAATCAGATTCTGGATACTATTCTCACTACCCTACAGGTTGCTACCAATACAGTATATTTTTCAAAAGGCATAAACATTTGTTTTTTTAATCCAAATCTGTGATTCACCTCTTTGTATTTTGAGATGTCAATTTGGTTTCAATTTTGATCATTTTAAAGACAATTTAATTTGGAATTATTGAATACCCAGATTCAGTAAGGTTGTTGGTTTTGTTTGTGGTGTTTTTTAATCTCTTGAGACGTGGAAGTAAAATGTCTCCTTTAGAATGGAATGTCTTCCAGGAACTACCTACATCAAGTGTTTGGTATATTCCCAGAATCACATATTCCCTATTTACAATGGTTTCAAAAATTCAGTGAGGGAAGTGAAAGCAATACAATGGAATGCAAGGAGAAAAGAGCTGGCAATAAGACAAGGAAACTTTAAAAGGAAAAAAAGTCAGGTCAGGGGTGAGTGCGGAGCGGGGGGAGCCTTTTCTCAAGTCCAGTTTCCTGCCTAGAGTAATGCATGCTTGTGCTCTTTGACTTGTAATGCCTTCCTTTAGGTGACCAGCGGAATTCAATACACCTAACTTTAAAATCCAGAGTGCTCTTGGAATGGCTTCCCAGCAAGTCAGTTTACACACCATAGTGGAGCAGTCAAAATTAACCAAATCACTTAATTTAACTTTTATTGTACAAATGCGAGCAACTTCCTGGCAGATAACTCTCTTGTCTTATGTCATGAATTGTTCTGCTCTAGCTGAAGTTATTTAGCAAATACTTATAGTTTTGTGGTTAGAAGCCATAAAACAAACAAGCTTACTTTTTCACTTTGACCTATAGCTTCAGTTCTCTCCTTGAATTATTTTCATTAGCCTTGGCAATGACTCTGTTACACTGGAATCAGTATGTCCAAACAGATTGAGTGCTTACAGGAGTACAGGATGCACAAGTAAGGCTTAGAGCTTTGTTCATTTACCTGAGAAATTTAATTTAGATTAACATGTTATCATTCAAAAATGAAATAGCTATTCACAAATTATCATGAAAACTGCTTTAGGGGATATCAGTTCTAGTTATTACTGGGGCTCCCTATTTGACAATTATCAAAAATTAAGCCAGCCTTTGTATCAACACTGTTTTGCAGTCTAAAAATCTCAAGTATTATAAATTCTGTCTGCTTGTGCCAGTTACTGGTGCTTTTATCTAGAAGTGTTCAGTAGGATCCAAAGTTGCCATACTTTTTATGCTTAAAGGGCTATTTTTGTAACTGATTGGGTAACAATACTTATTGTTATGAGAAGTCCAAAGTGGGAAATACAGTAATACTTTTAGATAAATAGTACTATTGTTTGAGCAACTGAACTAGATTTGGGGTTGGGTTTCTGTTCCTTCCTGCTTCAGAGAGCAACATAAGCAGCAGGAGTGTGGCCAAATGGAATGGTGCCCCTTCATAGGCAGGGCTGTGGGGATAGGAATCAGAATGTAAAGGCATGGATCTTTACCTTTAATGTTTACCACAACATCATAATGTGGGGGTTAAGTAAAGCAAAAAACGGGGAAAAAAAAAAAAAGGCAAAAGCACAACCCTGTCACTGGCTTTTGATTAATTCTCCGGTGTGCGTTACAAGATTATTAATTGCATATGTCCTGTATGAGATGTGTTCTGTGGGTCATCTATCTATGTCTTAGTGGCAGTCAGTGCTTGCTTAATTATTTCTTCTGAAGTGTGTGATTGCACCTGTGTGTCTTTTTTGGTGTGTTGCCTTGCTTCCTTCACTTTTAAAATGGAGTACTCGAATTATATTGATGCTGTAACAAAATGCACCTTCTGCTTGGGCTATAGTTTTTCCAAATAGCTCTTACTATTCAGTTTGTCTTTCTCATGGCTACTGAGCACAGAGCCGATGTTTTCAAGGACCTATCTACAGTGATTACAACAGTTCTTTCTTCTGCAACTACTCGGTAGAGCCCTTCATAAAAGATGTAAAGTTGGGGGTTAATTGCTAATCATTTAGTAATCATCATTGCATCTCCTGGATAATGGAAAGATACCATTAGCACTAGGCTTCTACTAATTTCAAGTATGATGTCATGTATTTTTAGCTATTTGGAGGTATGTGCCCTGGCTCATTTTTTTTTGTGTTGGCAGCCAAAGCTTAACACATGGTGCTGTTGTTTTGCCTGTCTTCATCTTGTCTTAACTTTCAGTAAGGGTGTTTACAGTAATTTATTGTTTCTGTGTAGTAGAGTGTACATTTGTTTTCGGTAGTGTTCGATCTGTAATTCAACAATCCATTGGCTTCTGCAGCAAAGTTGTGGTTCAGAAGTGCCCTCCCTGTGCCAGTTTGTAGCTTCCCATGTGTTCTGTCTAGCTGTTTCTGAATCTTACCTCACCAAAAAGTGTTCCTGCTTTAGGCTGGATTAATTCAGTGTCTTTACATAAATACTGTTATGCAGACAGGTGGATCTGTGATCTGTGGCAAAGTTCCACGAATCGGTGGTAAGCTTAATTTTTTGAAATTGGAGTATCACTGTGCTGATAGGGCTGAAAGGAGACATTCCTAAATATCACAGAACTTGGCATATACTGACTTCTTGGTGGTTGTGTAGCTGGGATTGGAAACCAAAGTTTAGGCTGCTATTGTGTCCCCTGGTGTGATGAAAGTAGGCTGTTAGGTACTGTTTACACTTGAGCTACTGTTAACTGTAAGTAAAGGGAATTCTCAGATGCTTTAGTGTTTTGATCTTCAAATGCAAACATTTCTTGCTTCTATGATTTTGCTGTAGTTATGCAAATGTCCTGAAAGGGAATATGAATGCTTTAAAGTCTTATGGGAAATTTCAACAGGGTTAAGGTGTATCAGGAACAACAATTTTTTTTGTATAAAAGTGTATTGGATAATTGAGTTTCTGTCTGTACAGCAAACTGGAGGAAATCTTGATCCTGACAGAAATCAGTGAATGTTTTGCTGCGATATATTTGGCTTCAGGAGAGTGAACATTTCACCCCCTGTATTTCCAGCTGATCAGCAAAGCCAAATGCTAGTGCTGAGAAGGGTCTTCATCTCCTAGGAAGCAGCAGAAGAAATGTAGCTAATATACTTGCAAGGGTACCTAAATATATGACAGGCATTTTACATGCTGTTTTGCACACTGTATAAAATTACTTGCCGTTTTAGAGAAAGAAAAAGGTGTCAAGACTTTGAAGCTCTGGAGGATGTTCTTGTTATATAACTCAGTTGTCCACCTCTCACTTAATTAGCAAGGGTTTTAACCAAAGCATACTGACCCAAAGGATGAGAGCTATTCCTGTAATTTGATTATAAACGTAATGCCTGTGTGACACCTTTCTGCCCATGATGTTAGGTGTAATCCTTTCTACGTGTGGCTACAGCTCTTGGAAGTTCTGTATTAAACTCGCCACTGTGGTTACTTGTGAATGAAATTACTGGAACAGTGTTGGAGGAAAAAGTACATGGAAGGATTTAAGGCAGAACATGGCGAAGCAAAGGCTGCAATTATCTGCAGCTGAAAACAAGTAGCTTTTAATATGTCCATTCACCTAGGAAGGGAGGAAGAATTATAGACCACATGTTCTTTCTTTCCCTTTTTCTATCATTTCTCTTTCTTTTTTTCTTTATACAGTTTATCACCCATAATTTCAGGATGTTTTGTTTCTTTAAGCTGTTTTATCTATAGGCTTATAAGGTCAGTCATGTGTGAATTCTTTTGTTAGTCACCTCACCTTTTGCCTTGATGATAGAAAATTGATCAGGCCTAAAGTACAAGTTCAATAGACAACCCCCTTGGTCCTTTGTCTAGGAGAATAGCTACCATTGAAGGCCATGAGCAGGTTGCTATTAATATGACAGCCTGCTCTATCTCCCACTGTAATTTATAATGAAATACCTAATCTCCATTATTTTGATCCAAGCAGGCGATCCCATGAAAAAGTCTTTTCATCCAGTTCCCAATGGCAGTTACATGAGAAATGGCAAACCAATAATTTTTGTCAAGTTTTTTAAGCCAACAGAAATGCTTTTCCACTGCTACAGTTTCAAAAGGCACAGATAAAGCTCATTCACTGAGATGAATGAAAAAGCCATCTGGGGTTTTTCTTTTTGACTTCCTTTCCTTTTCTCCATCCTTGTAATCAAATTTGAGCAAAATCAAATGGGGCTTTCTATGAAAGTACCTTTTGTTGATCTGAACGAGCTGGTAATTTACAAAATACCCTTCCTTTGTGAGGAAGGCTAAAGAAAAAAAGAATCAGTAGCTTTTAAAGCTGGGCCTTGGTGGGACTCTAAATGCAGTGAAAGCAGTCTGTGTTGAGAGATTGAAATGCATTTCAAAGCCAGGCCTGAGTCAGGGTACAGGGAAGAAAAAACCTATGTGCATTTTATAAGAAGAAAAACCTGAATGGGAAGGGGAAAAGAGAGAGGAAAAAATCTGGATAATACATTAATCATTATTTTGGCAATTGTCTTCCTTACTGGCACATACTGCGTAACTAGTGATTGAGAACTTGGATTTTTGTTCTATTATAGGCATCTCAACATTTGTCTGTGCTGCTTTAAAGTTTGAGAGGCAAGGATCCTTGAACACTGCTGGACTATGTTTTAAATGTGTATATATATATATTTTCAACTTTGCTTCTTTTGGTTCTTTTCCTTTTTTCCTTTTTATTTTTCAAACCTTGCCTGTGAAGTATTATGGCAAAAAAGACTTGCAGGAAAGCTGAATTTATTCTTTTTGGCATGCTAATGTTTATTTTTATTGTATTTCTGCTTACCAGATTTCCTATGGGTAATTATTCCCATTGACTCAAACCACAGGACAGTGTGGACACCTACAAATAGTAAGTTTATGCCTTGTTTATATTATTCGTGTTTCATGATTAATGTGAAAAAGCTGAAAATTGCAAAAATCTGTATTTTAAGTGTGGTACAGCTGTATGACTACTAATGTGAAATATTGATGTGGTTTAACTCTTACTATCTCTGTTACTTGCTGTGGCTGCTTAGTCGGATACAGATAAGTGCATTGTTATGTGTTGCAGATAATATGGGTTGTGAAAGAAATGCTAATTTACATGTTATATTCAAATGTGAGCAAACCTAGTGCATATTTTAATCTTTTTATATTTGCAGACCTGCTTAGGGTATAAAATGGTTCTCATTTCTCCACTTGTGTTTTGATTCAGGATAGAAGTGCAATTTTAAAAACAGCTTCCTGGTTGTACAATATAAAATATTACCAGCAATTTTACAAAAATATTGGCACTCATAGTAGAAATTCTGGGCTTTATTTTTATTTTATTTTTAGGAAAGCTGCTCATGTTATTTTTAGCTTGGCTTTTGCTGTATTCTGGTAGGAAGAGTGGTATGAATGTTACTGGCTAAGACGTTGTTGTTAATGAAGTAAAACCACATTGGCTTTTCAATTTTACTTTGAATAGAGAAACCATGGAAATAATTTAGAACTGTGAACTTCTTTATAAGCTGTTTGCTTTAGATTAAATGGTAAGAGATGTGATTTGTGTTCCTGATGTTTATGTGTGTACAATGTTATAATACCAACGTAGAAAGCATACTGTAGGAAAACAGTTTTTTGCTTTTTAACATTATCAAAAATCCAAAGTCATCCATATAAAGTTTGAGTGTGTTTTCCACTAATGAGATCCCAAATTATTTAACAAATAGCTTCCCATTTCTTTTCTGTGATATAACCTGCAGTCTGATTGAATTGGAGCACGTCAAGAAGTCACTTTTGTATCTGAATTAATTTCATACTCCTAGTTCTTACTATCCTATTCACTTTGAATTTCCTACAGGATTTGTTTTCTCACATGGTTTTGAGCCATTTGCTGCCTCCTAATGACTGACTTACAAAACAGCAAACATGGCAAATTTCCAAAAAACTTTTTCTGGAACTATCACAGCTGCGTATTTTGTGACCGTTTACAATTTTTCATGTATTTGGAATTGATGAAGAAATCTGTGACATGAATAGCTTTGCTTTTTGATATTTTTAATAGAACATCAGACTTTCTACCCTGAGAAATACAGTGCATTAATGGGTAACTTCTCCAGTGCTGAGTATGGAAACAAAGACACAAGTAATTGACTTTGTTTGGATCATGTCGTTTAGATAACACAGGAATCCGTGCTTCCACAGCTTGCATACCAGTATCATATGATGCTTATTTTGGTTAAACAACTGTCTCCTTCCCCTCCTCCCTTTTAAAACTAATAGCTAACCTTTCTTTAGGTTTGTATCTTTCCTCCTTTATACCTTCCCAAGCTTTAAGACGTAGTCTTCATTAAAGACTTTGCCAAAAGTAATGGGTTTTAATCGATTATGTAACTAATGAAACAATAACAAATCACAATAGTGTCCCCCATGGTCTTATCCTGGTATAAAGGCTCGTCATGTTACTGTGTACTGTTTTTAGCACAGTGCAGCATCAGTTTGCTCAAAAACTTTGAGACCTGTCAAAATATAAATATTTAAGAATTATATGAGACACAGATTTTTCCCTCTGTGCAATCTTTTCCCTCTGATTAATCCTTCTACTGTTTTTAAGGATGTGATCTTGTAAATAGAACATATGACTTGAATTGGTTGGATGAGGCCTTGTGCAGCCTTGTCTAGTGTGAGGTGTCCCTGCTCATACCAGGGAGGTTGGAACCTGATGATCTTTAAGGTCCCTTCCAACCTTCACCACTCTGATTCTATGAGAGTGTGGCAGTTCTGGCTTTGCCACCTACACTTTATGTATAATTGTGGGTACACTCTAAACTTTCTCTAGATAGAGTTGCACTCAGTGACAGTACTCCATTTGTGGCAGGATATTTGTTAAACCACTGTAAGGTTCTTAAATGTGGGTTGGATCTTATGGGAGTACCTCCAGCTGTACTTCATTTCAAGTTGCCAAGTCTTATTCTTGAACCTTTCAAGCTCAAGTATGTTTTGCATTAGAGTAGGATTAATTAATATATTAAATTACTTGCAGTATTTTTTAAAATAAATGTCTTCTATCATTTCAATCACCTGTTGGGAAGGCTTTGTTGCAGGAGAGACTCATACCAACAAAATCTTACTATTTTTTTTTGAGAATGTGTACGATTATGTACTTAATTTGTATGCATAATTATAGTCTTTGATTTGAATCTCTTAGAAGCATTTGCAGTAATGAAACAACAAAAAGGGGAATTGAAGTTATATCAAATAAGTTAAAAAGTACTTCCTCTGTTAGAGAACATAATCCAGTGCAGCATAAACTGAACTAGGAAATGCATGCTATGACACGGGTGAGCTGTTGTAACTGTTGAAGTGACTATTGAATATAAGCAGGTAATTCTAGTGCCCAAAGTTATGGTGTTTAATCAGATAGTTTGAGTGTTAAATCAGACGGAGTTGGATTGGGATGGAAAAGATTTTTTCAATGGACTTTTCAGTGTTTTGGTTTTCTGATGTCTTAAACAGCAAGAGGTGGGGACAAAGGACAATAATTCCCAAGTCTCATGTGCCCTCTAGGGCTCTACATTGCCTGCAAGAAACACTTTTTTTTCCTGCCAGCTAAATTGTTCAGTCACTGAACACCAAAAACATGCTCAGCCTTAGTGAATATACTTAGCAGTTTATGGTGTAACTGGATTCTCATAAAGATCAGGCAGTCTTAAAACTGGAAGAAATCACTTAAAGGAAAACAAAAAGAGAAAAAGGAAATTGAAAATATGGGAGTTGGAGTGAGTATAGACAGCTAAGGAAGAGAGGAGAGAAATTTGAAGAGTGATGGGTGGTGGTGAGGTAAAGGAAAGTCAGTAACGCTTAGGTGTCTCTGGGCCCAGGCCTTCTCCTGAAGGTCCTAATCACCAGTTAGATTCACTGTCCCAGGCCTGATTGCTGTGTTCAGTTAAAGTGAAGTCTGTGTTCACATTACCCTAACAATGGCAATTTTTGGAGTTGATTTTTCTTAAAGATTATTCTTACCTTATTGTTACCAGTCAGTGTGATCTTCTTAAAAGAAATGTGACATTTTTCTCTGAAACACTAATAAAGTGAAACCCAGGCACTGACTGGAGTAGTGCTGGATGATCTTATTTCAGTTTTTCCTGGGACTGACACTTAATGACATCAGGTTTGGGAGCTGGGGGTGTTGTGGCATTGTTGATCTTTATTTGAAAAGTTGAGTAGCCTGCAGTGTTCTCTTTTGTTCTGTGAAGTCCATCCCCAAACATCTCAGGATGCTTCCAAAATTCTTCAAATTTTGGACTTGGCTTTCAGTGACCATGGTGGTTGTTAGTTAGGGGTGGGACAGTAGTAGCAATGCATTAAAGTACTGATATAGAGTATTATTGTGTCACTTTAGTTGAGCCTACAATGTAGATAAAATTTACTGTTCAGCATGAACTGTGTGACAGTTTTATTTGGGGCTTTTTGTGAGTTTTTTGTTGCTCTTTTTAAACACTTCATTCCTTGTGGGTTCATAGAACACCTACAAAATATCTCCGTTCTTTTTGTTACTTTGAGCACCTACTTCCATTTAACTTAGTCAGATTGGACTGTGGACAGCAAACACTGCATTACAGAAAAGGTAATGCAGAAAGAGGTGTTCCTGTAGGGTATTTCTGGCTTTACATATACAACTCCATAAGAAAACAAAATAGTCCAATAAATTGCTACATGTAACCCATTGCAGTCTATCCAGTGATTACAATTGCTCAAGACTTGAGATAAAAATGTTCATCAAACTAGACCTGAAAAATGGATTTTTATTTGCAAGTTTCTTGTAGGATACATTGTTATCCAGTAGAGTTGTGATGTCTGGATAATGCTGCTGTAAAATGCTTTCTGCCAGTTTTATGCTTTTGTTTTGAGTGGACCAAAACCTCTGAAGGATAGAGTGTTGGAGCTCATTGTAGAGTTTAAGTGCTCATAATGTGGCAATCACCCATAGTATCAGTGTCTGGTTTAGTATTTTGTCATCCCTCCCAGCCTAATAAAATAAAACCATGCTATACTTGTAGTTTTGTTGGATAAGAGACTTTTTTTTAATTGATCATTTGTTACTTATCTGTTATTTTGGTTATTATTCAAAGATCATAAAATCTGTGACAACTGGGAGGACTGCATGTTGTAGTCTTTTTGTGGTTAATAAAGCAGACTTAGGAGATGGTCACGGGTATGTTTGTTGCTTCAAATTCCTCAGGCACTGTTTTTAGTATCATATGAACAGCAATGTGAAAGGAGCTGCTTCAATCCTCTCCTGACAATTTGTCCTGAGACTTAGAAAGGTGGCAGATCGGAGCAGAACTACAGGAGAAAAGGGGTCCAGTAACCATTCTGTCAAAAAACTTGGTCTGTAATAGGGTTCAAAGGTAAAAGTACTGTTTGCTACAAGGCTCCTTGCTTTCAGACAGCTAGGCTGCATTTTCCCTGAGACCTCCACTGCGATCCCTCCTAACTGATTCAAGAAGTGGAAGCTGTGCATTCATTGACATAATGTTAATACTGAGGGATGTCCTTTTCAGCATTAAGTAGCCCTTAATGTTGTCTTTCTGATGTTAACTGTAGGGCATCTCTTACATTTTACTTTAAAAAAGTTACCCTATTTAAAATAATTTTGTAGCAGTCAATCTCTGTACAGGTGGAATACTTGGAGCGGCCAGCACTAGAGCGCTGTGCGCTTTTTTTGGATAATCATCCATCCATTTCCTCACTCTTGCAGTGAGTATCCCCCTCACAGGGATACCTAAGGCTCCAGACAGAGCAGTCCCATTCCTTGTGCCGTGATGTGCAGACAAGCCACAACAGCACCTCTTGCCCATGCTAGCTTCTGAGAAGCCCAGGGTCCCATCTCTGAAGTATTATGAAAAGATATTTTCATATGCTGACCCTCCTTGTTTTGGAAAAAAAGTGGTTCAAATCAATTATCCCAACCTGAGCAGTGGTTAGTTTTGGGTGGGAGCAAGTTATATGCTGAAAGATCCCAAGTGCTGTTGCTTTAGCGTGTCCATCACTTGCTGTCACAAGGAGTGTCTGTGTGAGACTGTGTAATCTGTTTCTGATCAGAACAACCTGAGTTTTATGTGATGTAAATTACTTGTAGCCGTAGTTGCTTAGCAGGGTGTGACAGGAACCAGTTGCTTAGAGAGGCAGCAGGTAAAGTTTGTCAGTGGCTGTAGTGTGTTGGAGCTCCAGTAGCTGCTCAGGCCAGCAAACTCCTTGACCATGTGTAAGAAAGTAGAACTCTGTTTGAAAGGTAGTGTGCTCAGTGCTAAAATCCTGTATTAATGCTTGGGATAGCTAAGGCTGAAATCTACTGAGAAGTGCATTCAGTTTCAGCTAAATATGTAAAATGTATTTTTGGAGCCTGAAACAAAAATGTCTTTTAAAGTAAAGGGCAAGAACAGCCTCTGGTGGTGTGAAGTCCTTTCTCAACATTTTTGTGACAGATGAACCCTTCTAGATGAAAACACACAACTAGTTTTCAAATCATAGGATACGAAGCATACAATGCATATTCCAGTTACAACTTTGTGTATATTACTCCATCTTAGATTTGCATTTAGAATAAATTGTATGTATGCAATTAGTGCATGGAATGTAATTGAAATCATCAAAGTTCTAGACCAATGATTTATAGGGTTGTTTCCTTTTCCTTTTATTTGGAACTGAATAATATTATGATGTACCAAGGATATCTCTCTTGGTTTTTTTTAAGCTCTATTCATTTTCTCATATCCCTTTCCTACGGTGGCTTCACTTGTGTTTTTTTTTACTGCTCTGTATATCTGAGAGATTTCTAGGTCACTGATTGAGACTGGCATCTGTTAGCCTCCTATATGTGCATAAAAATAATTGTACCAGAGAAATATTTGACTGGCAATCTTAACTTCAGAGGTCAGATTTAGCATCTATGCTATGCTTTTCCAATTTAGAAGATTAAGGGAGGATAATGTTAAAGGCAGTAACAAAATAAGACTTTTTTTTCCGGCTGATGCAAGCCTTCTGTGTGTTGTGGAAATGTGCTAATTTTAAAATGGCACCGTTTTCCTAACGTGACCTTGCAGATCCATGAGCTTAATCTGGTACTGTCAGTAAAGTACTTCTGAATCTAGCAGGAGGTGGACAGCTGTCTGCAGAGCTCTTGAAAAATTTGGCCACTTCCAGCATTTATGTTTGTGTGAAGTGAGTAAGATCATCACTACCCATTTTGTAGTTAGCAAGATGCTTGTTAGGAATTCTCATCATTCTTGATTTCTATTACTTTTTATTTTTGGAGTAGATTAAGTTCCATCATGATTCCATGGCTGATGTATCTGATAGTGTATGATGGCATCTCTTGAGTTGGAAACATGTATGTAATCGAATTTCATTATTTATGCATGCAGAAAACATAAATATCCTTGTGGAAAAAATGGTCTTTTTACAGTGTAAGGGAGCAAATCCCTCCGAGAGCTCTGTCTGTTCTCTCAGCTATTGTGCTCTAATGCCTCTTATTTCCTCTGCTTGAGCATCTCTCTGAGGGTTCTCTCATTGAAGCTCTGCAGTACAGACTTTCTGGTGTCTGTCAGGTCTAACAGGTAGGTGTGACTTTCCTTACGCATGCTGGTAACAGGGCAACTCAATTAGAAGCATCAAATGGGTGTGGAGCAAATATGGACTAGAGTGAAATTTGGAGACTATTTTGTAAAACAGGTATGCAGATGACTATGTAATATAGCAAACATGTTGCAGTATTTGAGATTGAGGTAAATTAAAACAAATGACAGAAAAGGAATTTGTAATCTTGTTGTTTTTTTTTTCCCCCCTGTGAAATGCATGTGGCAAGAGGCTAAGATCTCATTTCAGTTTTGTATATATTTTGTAACATTTTAAAGCTGAAATTCTTCCAGAAACTAATGTTCTTTTGAATGTTTTTTCAGTCAAGTATATTTGACTCTGTTTATGGAAAAAGCATAGCCTGCACATACAAGAGAAATGTTTGAGGGGACTGGTGGCATTTAAAACTGGATGAAGGAAATTGTCAAGTCAGTGTAAACCCTGAATGGGTTTGTAGCAGAGAGTGAAGTTAAAATACATTTGATTTAAAACAGGATAACCAACATCTTTTTTTGCTTGCTTTCAGGAACTTGTCATGTAAATTAAACCTATTAAAGATAAATTAAAAAGAAGTTACGAAATTAAAAGTAGCTGTAACACAGATTGAATGTTTGGGTGGGAGTGAAAGTAGGAGTTGCTGGGTTAGAACAGATTCCTTAAGATCTGTCACATCATACCATTAAAATAAAGAGCTAGACATAGTAATTTTAAAGGGATATTGTGTAAGAGTTGGGAGATATCAATGCAGTAAAATGCATTGATGGATTCCAAACTTACAGTCTGTTATGCATATTATACATACATAATAACTGTAGATAGCAAAATATTTACTTGGGTTGCTTGTGAAGGGAATTATTACAATATATTAGAAAACCTGGATTCCATCAGCTTTCTCGGTGTGTTTGTTGTTTAATTAGGTTATTCCTGTAGTGCATTGATTTTTGATCAAATTTGCAATATAACAAAAAACCTTCATAAAGGTTCTGAATTCTTTCATTTTTATGTGCTTATATTGTTAGCACCTGTAGTCCTCCTGTGAGAAGCCCAAAGGATGAGGAAATTGTTTCTGTTCCTTTTGTTCTGCCACAGACCATGGGCAACTCGGTTCATCTTTCCATTTTCCATTAATATCTAGTCTCATACTAGTAGTATATGAATGATAAATGCTTTTAAAAATACTTAAACACTATGGATACGAGTTGTATACATTATAAAGACTTTGATTGTCACAGTTAGACTCAGGATCAGCAATTAAACCAGAGACAACAATGCTCTCTATCCCCTCCCCCAGGTAGGAAAAGGAGAGAGGTAACAAGGAGAGAGACTTTGGCGGATTGAAAACTAAACTATGCAGCTTTAATTATATGTACGATTATATACAAGTATGTTCAGGAATGTGCAAAAGGCTCTTGCCTCCCCCCAGCAACTCCCACAGCACTCTCCTGAGCTGTGAGCAGTCCCCAAATGTCCCAGACCGTAAGCAGGAGATAAGGCAGAGCAGACAGGGGGTAAGGGTAGTTATGAAGTCAGTGATGCACAAGCCTGGGGTCGATGGTGATGGATGGATGGAGTCCTCCCTGGATGCTGGCCATGGGTGGAAGAGAAGGGAAAAAGAAACGGGAAGGAAGTTGTCTTCTGTGATCTTTGACTTTCCGCTGAGCTTATGTAGATATATGGAGTGGAATACCTTTGTGTCTAGTCCAGCCCCCCACGGGGGGGGGGTCACAGATATGACTCTCCTACTCTCAGTAGCCTCTGTAGTGGCAGAGCTAAGAAGCAACCTTGCAGTCTCAGCAGTAACAATCATTTGAATGTTTTCAGTCCACTAGCTGGAACACTTTTTGCTAGTTACAAGAGAGCTTACTGAAGGGAAAAAAAAAATCAGTAAAAGGAAAATTTGCTTTATCCTGGCTGAAACCAGGACATTGATACAACAGGGTATAGATATATATAGATATATATATGTGTGTGTAGTTCTTTTCCAGAGGTAAACATTTTATTCTAGGTATTTTGGTTTCAACTTGGTTCCCCATACTGTCTTATCTGTGCACCTCACTATTTATACTTATATTTGCCATGTCCTACCTTCCCATTTTATTTGGGAATGTAGAAACCAATTTTTCTTTAGGGTATCACAGAGCTTCTGAGGAGAGTAGTGGATTGAACTCAGGTCTCCTAGCTCTAAATTAAGATCCAGTCTTCCCTGGCCTTCCAGGGACAGCCTTTCTCAGGCTCCCTGTGAGGTATTGGAAGGCTGACAGTGGGTTGTGCATCCTTACATGGACATCCTGTGGACCTCCCTGTCCCAACTAGACTCTTTTCAATGGCTGAAGTGTCAGTGTTCTTCTTGTCGATGATGCATCTACATCCCTTTGCATGGAAGATGCTGTCATGCAAGGGGATTTTTTAACTAGTTTTGCAGGAGCATTCCCAAGAGTGTAAAACAGGAAAGAATGATCCATGTTGGGAGTGGTAAGTCCGATTTGTTGTATGTTGCAAAGGAGTAAGGAGCTGGGCAGAAATGTGAAGCCTGGATTTTCTGCAGTGCCCAACTGCTTTTGGTATAACATGAAGATGGTGCAATATGTATCTAAAAGTATCTGAATTTTACAGCAGTATCTATCAGTTGTTTTTCCATTTCTTTGTTTTACAAATTGTATAAAGAAATAATATTTTGAAAAGCCCTTTTTTAGCGAAAGAAGAGATGGGCTTTTTAAAATTAATGTGAAGGTTCCGATACATATTTAAGGAACCCTGGGAATTCCAAAGTGTAGATAGCCGTTCTCTTGTCTTAACCTAGCAGTTTGAACAAAGGATACAGTGTCATCCTTATCTTTGAATTTTCCTGGCTTCTGTTACTTCATGTCAGAACCTTAGTATCACTAAAATACTTTTCATTGTTGTTGTTGAGGAACAATAGCTAAAAATGTATTTTGACCAGTAAAATTAAGAAGACACGTAAGTCATGGGAGTTCACTGTGTGATAATAATGTGTCTTTGTAATACAAGTGTAATTTTGAGTACTTGGGAACTACTATCTATAGCTACAGAAATATCACCACCTCCTGCCTTTTGGCAAGAAACTGTATTTTAAGTTTTATATATAGACTACACAATGAGAGAGAGGCAAAAACTTTTAGCTGAGCCTTATACTTTAGTACAGAGCAGGAACTAAATGTATGTCATCACAGCAAAGTTGCTTTGTGGCAAAAATACAAAAAATAGAGCAGGAGAGATGTGCATTACTGCTGGTACACTGTTTAGAGATAAATTAATCTGGTTATAGAAGCAGCTGTTTACAGGATTTCCTATCCTGAGTGATAAAAATTGAAACTGAGCAATGTCATTTTTACCACTAGGACCTGTTTTGCTAAATCTCAAATTCTTCTTATTAATCTCTTAACTGAGATTGGAGTAAGTTATGAGACATCTGAGGTTTCAGGTCTTTGAGAGGGATGCATGCTGTAACCTTAGCTAACCAAAGGAGTACTTATGGCTGCTGCTTCCTTGAGTATAGCAGCTATTCAGGCCTTCTTGGCAAGCCTCATATACTTCCCCTAAGGAAGCAGTAACTGAATCCATTTGCAAAGAAAGGAAAGAGAAAACAGAAGAGATCTAGTAGCTCAGGATAGCTGCTGCCTTCTTCAGCTCTAAGCTGGTCTCTGTCCTTTCTGTCCTTTTTCTCTCTTTGCTCAATTCACTCTCAAGAGGAGGCCAAAGAAGCTTGAGGTGTAGAGCTCCAGATTCCATGTAGCTCCAGGGAAAAGTATGACTAAAGGGAAAAACTATAGTTCTGAGGGCTAGGTGAAGGTGGGTAATTGGGAAAGGGAGAAATCAAGTGGTTTCTGGGCATGAAGGTGGGCAGACATTGATGGCAAAAACAGACTACAGGATTTACAAAAAACAATGTTTTTTTGAACTCCCAAACCTAAATAGCCTGCAAGCACAGGTCTGTTAGGTTCTTGTGCAGAACTCAGATAAAACAGGATAGTTGAACAAAGTTAATTGTGCCATTTTATACAGAAACACACCTGCTTGACAAAAGCTAGTTGAGCTAAATAACAGAACAACTGAGTCAAGCCTTGGAAGTCAGTTCTGTCCTGTCCTGTGCCTATCAGCACTCAGCAGCACTTGCAAGATAATGTCTGTGTGTAAGAACTGTTTTCCAGGTGGTTAATTAATGTAAGTCTAACTCTCAATTCTGCTTATAGGCAGCGAGTAGACTCTCATGTAAGGTTCAGGACCTGATCTGACCCCTCACTGGCTATGAGATCCCCTTTGCTGAATCAAGATGCTTTTGAAAAATGCAATTTAAATTCAAAAGGATTGTACTGCCAGCTAGCATTTTACTTGGTGATTAGGTCCTCCATCTCAGATGAGTGCAAACCTCCTCAAACAAATGACTACTTTTTACAAAATCTGGACAGTGCTCTGATGGTTGAAATATAGTGGGAAAAGGAGCATTGCCACCTCTAGCACCCTCTTGTGTTTTTCTTTGAAATGAAAAGGGAGGAGGATCCCTTGAGCTTCATATCAAAGTATGGTGACCATCCTGCAGGTATGTTAGTCACTTTCTGAACGTACTATTGGACTGAACTGTTTGGAGATTTAACAAGAAAGTTATTTAGGCAGAATCCTTATTAGGCCTACTGTAGAATAAGGAAAAAGATCTCCTGCCCTGTTTTTGTGTGTGAGGAATAAGGGCTGATTACCAAGCTTGGGGAAAAAACGCTGGCAATTCTTCTGCAGAATTTAGTTATCTGGCAATTTAATACTGTTTGTCAATGATATTTGGTTCTTTTTGTGGATCTGGACCATTGCATCTTCTAGATTGTGGTGGTGTTCTGGTTTGAGCCTCTCTCCCTATTCTCTTTCCTTTCCCTACCTGGGTGGGAGGGAGAGGGGATGAAGAGCATTGTTGTTATTTGTTTAATGGCCGATCCTGCATTGAACTGTGAAAGGTGTGGTTTTGTCTTTGGGGGTTTTTGTTGTTGTTTGATTTTCTTCACTAAAACTGATATTTACGTGCTTAACTCTCATTTTCTTAAATACATAATGCACTTGGCAGGTCTGGTCTGAAGAGCCTGATCCTGCAAGAATCATGGCATATCATAGTACTAATGCTCAAGTCAGTGGAGTCTTAGTTCATCTGTGGAGTAGAATAAGGTCACTTACAATGTAGGTAGTCTGTCCTGCATGTGAGATCAGGAATCGCCATGGTTACTTATCTGGTATTTTGCATGCTGTCTCTTTCTTTTTTTTTTTTAATTTTCATATTATACTGAAGACAGATCCTAAATCTACTGTGTAAAACTCTTTTGAATTTGAATATTTATTGCTTTGCACCAGTGATGTATTCATTGGCAGTAGGAAGCAGTGGCTTGATACAAAGTGCTGGAGCTGCTGCTGGTCACCCAGAGTATGCTTCTTGACCTGTACATCTGTGGTTTTAAAATGAGAATTGTTTGCTTTATTAATGTAAAATAGTTATTTGCAGAACCATTTCCCTCTTAGTATGCAATTGTACATTTCCTATAACAATGGCAGCCCACTATCTGCATATTGACTTTTGCATAACTGCAGGTAGGAGTTTCTATTTAGTGCTTGAGCAGAGAGTCCTTCAGGATTGCAATGATGAAGCTTCATTCTCTTTGGTGGTCCCACTTACAAGCTAGTCTTCCTGGTCTCTGTCCCTTAGCAGTTCAGTGCTTTCACTGGCTGCTGAATGGCAAAGTATTAGCTGCATAATCCAACTTCACAAATGTATATAAGTATATTTGTAATATTCAAAGAACAAATAATAAAGAAACAAGATTTCTTTTTTCAAGCAGAATATTCTTGTTCATCAAATATATATATTCATGTTTATTGATTAAGTCACAGGGGCAATGAGGAGTGGGCAAGCAGGTGTTTGAGGTTGTTATGTAAAGTACATTGCTCAGCAGGTAAGTTACTAGTAGACCACGTTCTGTAAAAATATTTTAGTTTGTAATTTCTGTTTAGACACCAAAGCACTGATGTGAATCTATGGAAAGTTAGGCACCAAATTAGGAGTCAGGGGTGTATGGAAGATAGATCTGTTTCAGGCATTTCTGATAGCATATGATAAATGATGCTTTTCTTATGGCATCCTAGCTTAGTGTGGTGATATGTGGTTATTCTTAATATGTGGGATTGTGGGTGACCTTGCTTTTCTTGCCTATAGCCTTGAGGGACTCAGTGGTACTATGGTGTGTTTTGAGAATTATGCTTCACTGCATACAAATATATATACTACTGCTACTATTCTGTTTTAGCCTACTTAGCTTTCTCAGTTGCTGCAGTTAAACCATTGGTTTTATACCACTGCATTTATAATGTAAGCTTATCAGTTAAAAAAAAAGTACATAAGAGATAGTAACCAGCTAAAAGGGAAGTTAATGGAAGGAAAGTGGTTCAGCTGGAAAATAGAAACAATTTTGGGTTTTTAAGATGCTTTGGAGTAGATTTTGAGCAGTGCTTGTTAAGGAAAGAAGGTAGCCATGTAAAATAGAAGGTAGGATTTTTAATAAGGAAAGAAAAGGTGGAAAACAACCAATAGGAACGGGGACAGGTAAAGAATAATTAGAGATCATCTTTAAATAGCATAAGAGTGAGAATTTTTGGCTCTGTTCGTATCATTCTGTGTTGTGCCTTTTGCTGGGATTTTGCACATTAAGATTGCCACGTATTGCTTAGTATTGTTAAGACGCAAAATCCTGGCAAAAGGTTGACATTGTAATGGCTCTAAAGGACCCATTTCAATGTAAATCCTAAGGGTCTATCAATGTGCAGGGGATTTATGTGGGTGAGTCCCATTAATGGTAATGGGACTTATGTGCGTAAATCTCTTCTGCATTGATGGGAAAATAGACTCCTTAGTATGCAAAGTCTCATTTGAAATCAAAGAGCATTTGCATAAGATCCATACATAGCATGGAACTCTGTGTGTTAAAAACAGTATGAAAAGAAGATAATACACCCTAACTACTTTAGTGGATAAGTACTAGCATAAAAAGAATATTCTTTATATGTTTTACTTTTAAAATTTGCAGCAATATTTACATACTTGTCTCCAACTATTAGAAGCCAAAATACTTGAATTTTTGCTAATGTGGATGATTGCTTTTTATGTTACTGTGTAGCTGAGCAAAATGATTAAGTGTAGTTGTGGAACTTTTGCACTAAGCTTATGTCCCAACTTGCTGCATTAAATATTTCATTTTGAATGACTTAGAGTACTAGCAAAAACCAAGACATCTTTCCAGTCCCCATTCTGCTGCAACCCTCAAAGCCTATTGATCCAATAAATACTCTCAAATAAGACTGTTTGCTTTTATTTGAAATACTAAACAGTACAAAAAAAAGTAATTGCATGCCACTGCTCCTCAGAATACTTTGATACAAAAAGATTTAACTAATACAAAGCGTCTCCACCAAATGTCTGTGCAAACTGATTTACATCATGGCAGTATAAGTTAAGCTGTCATATTATGGCAGGAGTATGAAAATAGAGGAAATAGGAGCACTGTGCTTTCCAGCAGGTGTCACTGTTGGCAAATGTAAAATTAAAACACTGCGTTTATCACAGCTTATGTGGAGTTAAAAATATTTTGGAGGAGGCAATATACTCTTTTTTTAAATCTCCTCGTAATATACAGGTGTATATTTTGTTAAGCTGTTTCGTATATATTGCTTACCTTAGGGAGGCTCAAATGGACAGGAATACCTTACAACAAATTGATAGTATTTCTTGGAGAATATCTGAAATGTTAATGGCCTACTTTGTTCTTTGCTGTCTGGCATGTAGATTTGCAGTGGTTCTTTTAAAAACGAAGTATGAGCATAAACAATTACTTTACTATTTCTGTATTAAGTGGGTGAAGGAGAAGAATAAGTTGATTTTGCTGATGCAGACAAGAAGTGGCCTGCAGAGTCGTCATTTTTTTTTAAGCAGAGAAGGAGGAACCTGGATATAGGTAGCTATTTAAGATGAGAGTTGTGAGTATATGTGACTATGTGAGGTTTTGTCTGCATGAAAGAGGGAAAACTATATTATGCACTGTCTTATGTAGTGCTTCACCTCAGGAATTGGTATCAATGCTGTCAGTGAGACTTCTCTCAGAATTAGGTGCCCTGTAAAGAGAGAGATCAGAGTTGAATATTTTTTAATATTAAACATATCTGCCTTTCATGTTTAGGATTAATACAACATTTGCCACTGTAGCTATTTTTCTGTGCATTGACTTTTGTCTTTCCCCGTCTATGTAGCACAGAATATTAATTTATCCACCCTGATTGTAGAGTTCCTGAAGGATGCTTTATATATGTTAGACCAAGTTCTTACTGAGAGTTGTGACAGTTAATATGGCATAAAGCCAGATTATATATATATTTTAAAGACTAGATAGTATCTCATGACTTTTTTTTAAGTCCTATTGTGAGGTCTGAAATCCAGTGACAGCAAAGACTGGGTCACATCCCTCATGTAATTACATCACACTCAGGAATACAAATTCATTTCTAATTTAACTGTACTATGTGGTTTTGAAGGAAAACTTTCCTCCTCCTGTTTTAGTGAACAGGTGGTTTAAGGATCTACAGCAGTTACAGGCAGGGGAAAGCAGCTTGCCTGATTGCAGCACCTGACTGCACAGGTAAATTGCATCAGAGACCCAGGTATCAGCTGAGTATTGTTCATCCAACAGCAATTAGCACACCTCAGCTGGGAAGAATTTAGTTTAAAACCAAGCAGCCTTCACAAGCAAGCTATTTAAATACAGAGGGAAAATGTGTCCTGAAGCTTTTCATCTGAATTCATCGGGAGTGTTCTGGGAAGAAGGAGCTGTTTTGTCTCCAAGCTGAGTTACAAGCCTTGGGAACTGAAGTAAGGGGACAGTGGGTGCTGCCTCCTCTCAGCAGTGTGTCTGTGAGGTGATGGCCCACTGCACTTGGGGGACAGCAGCATGGCTGGCTGCCTTTGAGGAAAGCTCTGCATTGGTTGGTGTGGGATGGCAAAGTACTGCTTTTCTGGTAGCTATGCCTCTGAGTGCATCATGTGGGTAATGTACCTGGTGCTTTTTTTAATGCCTGTAAGATACAAATGAGCTTTGAGGTAACTTTGAGGTTAAGAGAAGACAGAGGATCTCTTAAAGAGAGAGTGTTGTAGAAATAACATTCCTGTAGTAGCAGTTTGTATGTAGCCAAAATGCATGTCTCAGTACTGGTGCAAAATGACAAATATTTTCATGGATATATAAAGTCTGAAAAAAATTCAGGATGTTTCAGAATCTGATTTCTTTAACTTCAGTTTAACAGGTACAGAAACTTTTAAAAATGGAGCAGGTTTATTAAAATGGACAAACTGTGAAAACAGTTTGTCTTATAAAGTCATGACTAATTGTATATTATAGCTGCTGTATCTATGGCTAAGTGGATGCTAGATGAATGCACTCTGATAAAAGAAGCTTAGCACTCTGTTCTTACAGTGCTAAATCTACAAGTTCATTTGTTTCCTGCAAAGTGATTTTGACAATTAGATGGTTTATGATATTGCAATGTAAAAAATTCCTCACACAAAGCTCTTCAATTGGAATGAGTCACTTAAAGGAACCAAAAAGTTGCATCTAAAAATGCAGTTTCTTGGATTTTACACATGAATAGTATCAGCTGACTCAATTTTAGTGAGTTTTATGACTTGGTAAACTCTGTGTATGTTATAATGAGACTGGTATTCTTAGTCCTTGCAGGACCTGGTCCTGGACAAACTTGGATACATGTAATATTTATATGGGGAAGCAGAATATCTGTTTTTTTTTTTCCTTTTGCCTGCTTCTTAAAGACTTTTTTCATTTATTTGCTCCGATAGAAGTTTAGGGCACTTTTTAACTTCAGGAGCCTAACCCTCTTTCTTTCTTGAATATTTTATGTTTTGTATTATTAATGTGAATTTTGCAGTTAGAATCTTTAGCACAGAGGGGGAAAGGAGGACAGAGTGCAGGGGTATTCTGCTCTGCAGATTTGGCAGTGGGATGTGTTTTGCATAATGACCTCAGCAATGAAGTATTTAAAGAGCTTTCCATTGTGCTTTTTGGGATTTATTTTGCCTTAAGAGCACAAATGCTGTTGTGTTCAGAAAGGCCCTGTTTGTAGGTACAGACTATAGGAGTGATCTGCTGGGTTTAGTGTATTCTGGAATTCTGCATAATTATATCCATGAAAAATTTCATCTTTTGGAAGCAGTGTCAGCCCTGGAACGGTTCTGGAAATGTGGTAATGGGCTGGAGAAATCTAGACTTCAGCATGTTTCAAAAGAAGGCACAGTCTGGAATACTGAGTCTTGGTTAACCAGCATGGAGACTAGAAGGGTGATGATGAAGGGGAAAAGGGGGATCTCTAAATGTGATGACTGTGACATCTGTAGTCAGGGTTTTAACTGATGTTCCCTGCAGTTAGCAGCAACAGAATTGTCTTTAGCTGCCTACACTTGGTCTTCCAGGAAGCTGTTGCAGTCAAACTGGGGAAAGTTGTGTATGGAGGAGACAAATTGTGTATGGTGGGTTGGGAAAATCCGTATGTGACATTAGAAATATGATTTTATAAAATCAGCTTCTGTCTGAATATATTGTAAAATGGATTATATTCTACTAATGCACAACAGTACAGAGTAATACTCTGGTACAATGGTAACACAAATGCTTCTCTCCCTTGAGTGGAAATGATAATCCCACTATTATAGTGCAATAAAAAACAATCTTTAGGATAAACAAGTAACTACTAGTGTAGTTCTTTACTTAAGATAAATTAGGCTTTTCACTTCTACCACCCTTCATGAATGAAAGTGATAAATGAATAGGCCTTTCACTCTTGGCTCCAAATTAAACTGCTTTTTTAGTTTAATTTGAAAAGTTCTTAGTATTGTCAGTCCTGTGTACATTTCATCAGTAAGCAGATCATGTATATGGGCTTTTATCAGATACACCATAATACTGCCAGAAAAAGCATTGGGTGTAACACTTAATAGTTCACTTTTATCAGTCCATAATTTTATGTCCATTTAGACCCAATATGCATATATTTATATAGAGTACAACTTAAGTGAAGAATTGAGTCAACTATACTTGATTTCTTTCAAGCTCCTTTTCTAGTTCCACTGCTATAAACTGATGTAAACATTTTAAAGTAGGGGCTGCTGACTGGGTGCTACATTTGTGGTTGCAGAGGATGTCTTCTCTAAATCCTTTAAGCAGTTCTTATGAAGGGGGTATGAAAATCATTCTGATTAATAACTCCTAAATTATGCATGTTAACTGGTTTATTCCATAAACAGTGGAATATTGCATTGAATTGTCTGATCTGTTTTAGCAGACCATGTGACTCTCCTTTCAGAACTCCCATTGCAAAACCACTCTCCTCTTTATTTTCGGTTCTCAAAAATATATGAAGTTCTTTCGTCATCTCTTTTTACCTGTAGCATCAGAATTCTGGGGTTTTTGATAGACCGCTTTCCCTTCTCTACCTGTTTAGTAGCTATCTTGAAAATCTCTTTCTCCATTTAGCTTTCTAATGAATAATTTCCTTTTCATTTTTTGTGCATATAAATGTTTGGAAAGGTTAACTATCATAAACTTCTCACCTAATACAGAGTTCAATTTATGTTCTCTGTGACAATCTTTGTTACACAAAATTGGGGAAAATTAGGGTTAAAAATATGTTAACTGGAGGATAACTTGCATTTCACAGTTGCATTTTCGGTACACTGTTTTCTTTAACATTTGTATCTAATTTCTACTTTAGACTATTTACATGCTTTAATCAAATGTGGTGAAAGCAGGAGCACTTGGGAAGATATTTTAAACCTGTTCTGGGCAATTAGATTAACTTCTGTATCTGCAAAGATTTGCTTTGGTAAAGTATTTCTGACCAGAACTAGAAGAGATTATGAGAAGTAGTGTTGCTAAGGTCATGTTTGAGGAAGGGACTTCACAACATATGGGGGCTCCATAGTAGGCACTGATCATAAAACAATGCACATTATCTAAAACCCAGGGTACTATCTGAATGCATAAGAGCTTAAATCCAGTGCCTTAATTATTTTGAACAGCTTGTGAGTGAAATTATACCTGTTCCTGTCTGAAAACATTTGAGTCAGTGAGCAGTAAGGAAAGTATGACATCATTTCAATATGTGGGTATGAAAGAAGTTGAAGTTATAGTTACCATGTGCTTTCTTGTAATGGTGGCTTTTTTATAACTGCTCAAATATGGATTTTGAACCTTGATGCTTGACTATCCACAGATTTGTTGCTCAATGTACATGCAATGCTCTTGTAAGAAATAGACTTTTCTACTGTGACTTATGTTGTCAATGTTAGTTGACGTGAGGCGACAACTTGGAATGAGAAGAAATGTCACAAATGCTGGTGTTCTGACCCCAGAGTCAATTAATGCAAGCAGTCTATAGACATGACCAATGTGTTTATTTAAAAACCAAGCAATAAATTTAATGTAAATGCCTTTTTTAATCAAATCGTGTATCTTCTCAGTTTCTAGACATTTGAAAAAATGTGATTTTTTTTCTTAAAATTGTGCAAACTGTTAACAAAGTTTAATAGTGTTCCAAGACTGTTAAAAACCACTTGAAATAACATGACAATCTCATCTTTATGGTAATACTAGGTTGTTAATTAGCTGAGCTACCCAAATAGTGAGATTATAGTAAAAATGGCTCTGAGTAGGAGGTGATAATGATGTGCTGCCTGTTTCACAACACATTATATACAGTGCACATTAATGCCAGTTTTTAAAGGAAAATTTTTCATTGAATTAAAATTCTCATTTTAAAGAGTAAAATGTTACTATGTCTGGCAACGACAAGAATCACGTGTGCTTGAAAATAGGTGTGTTATTATTAAAAAAATAAATGGTAAAAAGCATCACCTCAAATTTAATCAAGTTTCCAAGTCTGTAAATTCTGGATTGACAAAAAATTGTTTAAAATGTATTTCATTTCCTTATCTCATGTTTATCAGGCAGTCTTTAGCTGCACTTGGATATTTGTGTGGGTACTGGAAAAAACTGGAGAGTGCCCATTTCTCAGATGGCTGGCTGGCACCCTGTGGTGCCCACCTTCACTAGTTGAAGCCTTCCTGGGCATGCTTACATGAACTGCAGCTGTAGATCTACCATTCTGTAAAACAACAAAATACGTGCCTGTTGTGTAAGAAATGACCATGCCATTTCTGCTCTTTTATTTTTGGAAAAACAAAGTTAATGCACAAAAATATTTCATTTACTGAAGAGCTGTGTGGGTGGTTGTTTGGGTGTTTTTCTTTCCTTGAAGAACCCGAGATGTGCATTTTTAAAGAGCTTGTAGGAAAGAGGCAAACACTTCCAGATACTCCATTTAGAGCTTGATGTTCTTTTTCCATCTATCTTTTTATTCTTTCTAGGTATTCTTTCTAGGTTTTCTTTCAGAGCATAGTTATTTAATGGGATCTAGTAGACTTGATTTTACAAGTCCTAAGCCAAATTTGTTGAGAAGTATTGAGGGAATTCTAAATCTGTTTTCTCCCATATGGCCTCAGCACTAGTGTCCATTTTACTATGTCAAAGTACTTCTTTTTTTGGGATGGGTTTTGGGATTTTGTTGGTTGGGTTTTTTTGGTGGTTCAGAAGTTTGAGGAGTTCAGGTACCTCTGGGAACCTGAGTCTTCAGTTTTAAGACTCAGGGCTGAAGGGATACTTACCTACATATTTGTCTTACTAGATGAGCAGTAAAGATATCATCTTATTCTAGGATGAAATGAAATAATTTTGTGTGAATAGTTGAAAGGAAGGCTTTATTGTTTTCATGGTGAATATTCTGATTGCATGATAATGGAAAGAGTTGCCAGTGTTGTTTATAGCTGTCTTTTTTAAGGGTCGAGTAGTGTGAAATAATGAAGGATCTTAAATTTCCTCTTTTCCAGGTTTTTTTCTGCCACTTGATATAGCTGCTTTGCCTCTGTCCAGACTAAGACAATTGAGAAAGCAGATTTTTAGGTGTTCATTACACTAGCACTTAGAATTTTTCTATCTTAAAGCAAATTACTATCTAAAAAATAAGCAGCACATTGGATGGATAATTACTACTTCACTTACTGGGTTAAATTGCCAAGAGGGAGGACCCTGACAAAAGGAAGGCAACTCGAGCTGCCATTTAGGTGCCTAAGTAATTTCTGAATTCTTACTTGATTGAGGTAATCTAAATGGATTTTAATTTTGGAACAGTATCAGTTTGCCTTTGATATTCTGCAGGAAGAGACTTTAAAGAAGCTGGGAAATAGTTTCTCTTGCCATAGTTTCGGATGTTCCCGTTTACTGATCCTTTCAGAGGTCACTGAAGTACAGCAGGCAGAGAGTTTGCAGCGTGAGGTCCTTGATTAGTTAAATACATAGCTGTCCAAGCTTAAGAGCAGGGTCTGATGCTTTCATTGTCAAACTGATCTTTGTATTGGGCATGATATGGTTATGTTAAGCTTAACATTGTTTCTTTGACTGCAAGTCCCTTTCTGCAGGCAAAAGTTTTCTCTAAGGCATGCATAACACAGCGTAGTTAATTTTATGGCTTTAAGTATCTGTATAGTATATTAATGGAATAAAGTGTGTGTTATGCAGTAAGGTGCATACCAAAGTTCAGGTAATGCTATACAGCTGTAAGACATTAGTGACATCAGTGATAGTGTATTTTCTTATTTCCTTTTGTTTGCATAATCTTCACATTCTCTACAACATAGCTTTAAAACAACAATTTTTTGTAATTATAGACATGTCTGAAATTCATTATGTGGTAAACATGTATTCCCACGGATGACTAATGGGCTTAGAGGATTGTGCATAATGAATACTTTGCATTTCATAGATTTGATCCAATGAGAGGGTAAGATCCTTGAACAATTTTCTAAGCACCTTTCTGTATCAGCTAGAAAACCCAGCAGTTACCATCTTGGTGTCTTTTAACATCATGTGTTGTGCAGGGTAGTTGTGTGTGTAGCTAAATAATGTCATTCTTCAATATTTTATCAGAAGACCAGTGGAATTTAAATTACAAGCAGCAAAATAAATATACGGTGATCTTAGTTTTGCTAATGTGATGAACCACCATTTTTCAAGAAATAACCATGTGCATTTGTCCAAGGATACTATACAGTCCCTCATATATATTGAGGTGAGGGGGAAATATCCATGAGAAGAGAGGAAAAAGATCTTACATAAATTAGAGGCACATGATAAGCTGGTGTAGTACTCACACCTTGAAGGGATACAAGCAGATAACTCGGGCAGACCCTTCTGGTGTTTGAAATTCAGGTTTTATGGATCTTGAAATGCCTAAGAGGCTTTGAATTAATCTTCTCAAAGAATTAGGTGAGTAATTTTTTAATGGTGTAAGATGTCTTTGTTTTGTTTTTGTAAGTTAGTGAGTTTGATTTCTTTTAAGAAAGTGTTTGCAGTCATAATTAAGAGATTTTAAGCTTAGCGTTCATTAAACAAATTGATGTGAATATCTGATTGAGTCCTGAGAGGGTTAGGTTTTTCCCAGCTGTGAGAAGTATCATATTAAAAGCTGGATAATTTGTAAGTTAACTTCATGAGTTAAAGAAATTAGCAATAAAAATATGAATGTGTTTATTTCCAAACTTTTAAGGTCTTGAGTGGATTTAATACACTGGTAGCATGATGGAGGAACTAAATTTAAAGTCTATGATAGAGAGGGTAGGACCTTCCTCTCCTGTGAAAATTTGACCTTTTGGAAGAGTGAAGAAGGCCTGACTACTTACTAGTGTTTAGTAAAATACAAGAAAATTACCCCCTCCCTTCCTTCACAGCTCTTTCTTTAGCATGCTTTGGGGAAAAGGAACAAGGCAGGATATACAAGTAATAACTTCTGAGACATGTAAGGGTGCTTCATCACTTGTTTTGAAGTGCTGCTCACTACAAAGTTTCTCAATAAATGTCTTTATTTGAAGACTAATTTTCCTATTTTTCTGTTGCCATTTTCAGCACAATTTGGTTCAAGATAACATCTGACGTTGACCTTGCTTTGAGTGTAAGGGTAGGATGAAATGACTTTCAAGGTTTCTTGCAATCTAAATTATTCTATGATTACAGTCTGAAGTCCATGTCTGAATCCAGTACACTAGAGGAGACCTTTGGCACCGAGTTCTGAAAATAGTTGTAATATCCTGATATTTACAGAGAGCTCCTTTACTGTGTGAAACATTGATCCTGAGTCCTCTTTAAGGAATCTTCTGGGTTTTTTTAGCAGTCTTGATTATTTTTAACAGATAATAATATGAAACTGCAATATTTAGATCTAATTATTTTACAGGAGGTGTAGGATTTGCCTGCTCTGCATGATTTCAGAAAGTTAGGAACAAAGGTTTTTCTTTGCTTACATCAAACATCTGCAGTATGTCTGTAACACTCCCTGTGAATGGCAAACTGAAATAATTTTACTGGATTTGGGCTTATATCACTTTGTACCAATGGATTTGAGAGGCAATTAGTATCTTCTCCTTCCTGAGTGTTAGGCCTGGAGTCATGGCATAGCCCTGAGGATGGCTAGCATTGTAATGTTTCTTCATATGGAATTTAACTAAGGCTATACACAAATGTTTATCTGTTAAATTGCCACAGCATGTTACTGAAAGTTTCTTCTGGCTGTCTTGGTTCTGAAAACTGTGCTCTAAAACTTGCAAAATCTCTCTCTTTTTATAGAGAAACTATTCAGTTTGGGACTTTTTTGGCTTAGTCTCCTGTGGTGATTGACATGCCCTCTAAAGTGGATTGATTCCCAGTGGCATCTGTTCAGATTTTAAGCTTCCCAGCATGCTGCTCATATATACTATGAAGGATGTCTTCATACCTGAGAAGACACTCAAAAAGTGGGATGATTGGGATGCAAAAGGTGTTTTTGTTATGGGTAGTTTTTTTTGTTGGTTTTGTTGTGGCTTTTATTTTTGACTGTTCTCTTTGTAGTAAACATAGTTCCCTCCCTGGAAAGGCAAACTTCTCCCAGGAATTTGCCATGAGGAAGGCTGTTTCCAGAACAACAACCTGTGTTGTTCCTGAGCAACAACTGTACACTACAGCCTCTTAAATTGCACCAGATCTGCATCAGCTTGCCTGTCCCTAGCATTTTAAATTTTTTTTGAGGGGGGAAGATGACACAGGTAGAAGTAGGTGTAGACCACCAGGAAGAAGACTCTTGAGAGTTTCTTGTACTCCATGTTGGTAGAATGCGCTGCTGTAACAGCAGAGATGGCAATTCTGTAATTTATACAAGGCTTCAGTTGGAATAACTTAGACACTCTTTGTTATTTAATTATTACTTTTATTTGCAAAATCTGAGTCTGGTATTACAGTACATCTTAGGGGTTTTTTTACTTCTGCTACTTACAGTTTTAAATTTTGGGGTTTTTTCTGTATCTCTCATTGAGATATTTGGGAAGAAAACTTACAAAAGAAATACCAGTTTTCCTGTTACAGGAAGGTGTTTTTCAAGTGTCATTAAGTTGCTTAGAAATTTTCTAGAATTACACTTTGAAAATCTGGAGATGAACTAAAAACACATCCTTTCTTCCCATAACCACGTATGTTCATTTATGTAAAAAAATAAAGTGCATTCTCTGGTAGGTGTTGTCTTGGTATATTAGTCAGTGCCCTATTGAGTATGAGTCAGACATGTAAATAATAAAGTTGAAAGAACTTAAACAAGTTGTAAAGGCCTTGGAGGATAATACATTCCATGGCAAACTTAATGTTTTATAAAAGCAGTAGTAATCAATTGTATATTTACTGCCATATATGGTTAATAAGGACAATACTGATGCTGCATGTACTTAAGGCATATATGTCTGTATCAAATATTTTGTGATATATATTCTTGGATTTATAGAATTAATAAAGTTAAAGTGACAACAATCTGTGTATGGAGATGAACCTAAGAAGAATCAAAGTACTACAATGAAAATATCCAGTATTTCAGTTAATTCAAACTAAATGGGGAAATTTAAATTTAATATTTTTAAAGAGTCCTTGAATGGTTTGTTGATTAGAAACTAATGTAACTCCTTGTCTAAGATAAAACACCAAACAGGCAGCAGCTGCTGGTAATTGGTGCAAGTAATTGTAGAGCCAATAAGTTGAAGAAGTGCTTATTAAAAGAAACTGCCTTCCTATCAGCTTATAGGTTCAATTGAGTAATGCACTCTACATGTGGTCTGACAGTAGGTAAATTATACACCTGATTTAAAAACACTCCATCCATAAGAGCTCCTATTTTGCTCATCCATAAAATTTTTTACTTTCTTTATTGCTAACTACTTGCAGCAGCATATGGCATAATATCTATCAAATTAGGCTTTGAGGACATCTTAGACTGGCATCCTGCTGATTTGAAACGTGCTTAATGCATATTGCAGTGGTTTTAACCCGTTAAGTGCCCCTAGGATAGGCTTCTTACTCTCAAGGCAGGAATGCCCATGTGGCCTCCCAGATACACAGACCATGCACCCTGCTGATCTGCTGGCATTCCACCGGAGGTGATGAATCTGCCTTGAAGTGGCTGTCACACAGAAATTATTTAAAGCCCATTCTGAAGAAACTTGGAGGCCACAGCATCTTTGTTTTGACCTGTTCAGAAAACGGATGGATCTGAGAAGAGTAGTTGTAATTCACTCAAGAATTTTTTGTAAGTTATAAAATTTAAATCAAGTCAGGCTACTCTTTCAGCATATTAGTTTGTATGCAGATTGTTTTGAAAAAATCCATTAATTTGATGAAATCATCTTCTAGTAAAAGTTATTTGTGGTGATGTGCACTCATCACAAAGATAAGTGAGTTTCTGTTGACATGAATACCTTCCTTTGGACTGCTCTTAAAACAACAACAAAATATTTCCCCTCACTCCAAATATTTGTCTTTAACTTATAGTAAAGCACTCACAGTCATCTTTTTCTTTGAACAAAATGGAAGAAGTCAAATTGTCTACAGGTCTAAGGATGCTTTGGTGTACTTTTTGGCAAGTAATGTACCATGGTTAAAACCTAAGGAAAAACTACCGTAGACACTGACTAAACTGATAGTTTTATACCCCTACCCCATATTTAATTATCTGGTTCAACAGCCACAGAAAAGTCATTTGGTTTGACTGTGGACATTATAAAAGCTTTCAAAGCATTATTCGGAGACAAGTTAAAATCTGAATACCGCCTTTCCCTTACTTCTTGACAATACATTTAAGATTTTCATTGGAACTGATTTAAGCAGTGAAAGGTTTTATTTTTAAACTGAAATAAACAAATACTTTCTCTTTAGCCCCAAGCCTATCTAGGCAATGTGATTTATCTTAGTCCTGTATGTTTGTAGTGGTTTCACTGAGTGTATTTGGACAAGATTTGTGTTGTGAAGTTCCACTGCCAAAGTTGGATTACAGTCTGAGAAAATGACAATCACTGTTGGTGGATGTGCTGTACTACATCAACTGAAGTTCTGGATGAGTACTCCTGTGATTGTGTAGCTGATGGTGTTGTAGGAAACAACTGAATCAATAAGCTACTTTTGTTGTTATGGAAGCATCTCTTCTAGGGTTGGCTTTCCCAGGCTGCTCACCTGACCTTGCTGCTCTGGCCAGGCAGCTGTTCCAGGGTTAGGATAAGCTTGTTAAAAGTGCTAGTATGGCAAGCAAGCTAGCTAAATAAATCTGAGGAAGATAATAAAAATAAGATATATTGATATCTATCAGTAATAGTAAAATTGGCTAGTTTTTACCTACAGGGACATGGATTTAGTTGAAATGTAAACAGAAATAGGGATTTTGAAACCACGAGCACTTGTAAGCAAAGAGGAAGAGAAATCAAAGGATGTGGAGACACAAACAGATTATGAAAGAGTAAGCTCAAGTAGAACATCTTACAGTGGCAACCCCTGTATGCACTTAATGTGGGGGAGCATACCTCTCTTCCGTTGGGAGGGAAGATCTCTCGTCTTTACCATGACAGATGTTCACAAAAGGAGCTTTGCATATGAGAATATGTTCAGACCAAAAGGCTGTTTTGCCCAGTTCCTCTTTTAAAACAGAAAGTTGTTCCCTGGTAAAGCATAAGATCAGGGCAAAAATGTATGAAACATTCCCGCTTTTAAATTTTTTTCAGCTCAGCTGAGTCAGTTTGGGGTTTCTATCCATTTAATAACCCTGAAGCAATTACACTTCCATTTCCATTTCTTCCTTGGGCCCAGCCATGAAGTTCTTCATTAACAGGTTCTAGGAGTCTTTTAGCAGTAATATAAGGAGCTGCCTCCTTTTGCTTTGAGCCTGGTTCCTATTGGCATCATTTGATGCCCCAAGTTTTGATCAAATACTTAATTACATCCTCTCATATTCCAGCAGTTGGCATGTAATTAATACTTAATTACTTAAATATGACTCATATCCTGGACCCTCAGCCTGTGGAATTGTGGTCTCCTCTATTTGCTGACCTTTTGCCATTACTTGGTGCTGTTGGAATGGAGCTGCTGTGCAGTGTTGATGGTGGTTGAAAGCCCTTAGTTTTTTAACTTCAGGTGGGAGGAGATATGTTACCTGGTGTTTGACTTATGCCTGAATCTGAGCTTTCCTGATTGTTGAGGAAAAAGTGAATGCTTAAGAATCAGAACAAACACTATTAATATTCTACTTAAAATAGAATCACTATACTCTTTGTCAACTCGACTACCAAGGAGGTGTCAGAGACAGCCAGCTTAGCTTTTAAAAAACCTTTGCACTTTTCAGTCTTCACAACCTGTTGCTAGCAGGTTTGAAGCAACATTTTGAACCAAGAGGAATGACAAGATTATTCTTTCAACAAGTCTAATAAATGTACCTATAACAGCTGTTCTTCAGTGTTAAAAATGGATGTTGCATGTAGACTAATCCCTGTACATTCAAACTTGAAAACATCAGCAGCTGGGTGTTGGTTTTTCGGGGGGGGTTTTGTGGTCTTTTAGTTGTTTATTTGTTTTTAAACTGGAAGACTACGTCATGTTTCCTCATTAGACTTAATTGAATATATTCTCCAGTTGCCTATCCAGTGTTCATCATAGCCTTCATCTACAAATTCCTGTCTGTGAGAACTGGACAATAGTGATGGAAATAAAGCAGCTCAAGGAAGGAGGAAGAAAGCAAAAAACCTTTTTTTCTCCCTGTATAATTTGCTGAGGTGAATTTTTGTCTAATGTGTATTTGAAGACTAAAGATGACTTAAAGAATGGAAGTGTTCCTGAGGGACAAAATACAGTAATCCATTAAACCAACTTTTGTTAAAATTTTAACATCTTTTCTGTGTTCTCATGCAACCTTACTGTGAAGGAGGAATTCCTTTTGGCCCTTTCATTAAGAAAAATCATCACAAAATATAACCACCTTTCTATTAAGTTATTTAATACCCCAAGTCCCTTTGATTTTGGAACTTTCTTCTGACAGTGATGAGCACTGGAGACTAAAGACAGTGTAATAACAAGGCACTTAGATCATAGTATTTCTCCAGCCTACTTCCTCAGCTTCCAGCAGTTTGCAGTGCTGCGTTCTGAGGCAGTATTGGGGTTTTTTCTGTAATCTTTAGTGGACTTTTTTTATGCAGCTCTATTGCATATTTTGTAAAATCTCTTACATTTTGTAGCTTTTTAACCTTCATCTCTATACTCTAGTCTGGATTTTTAGAGTCCTTGTTGCCTTTTCTGTATCTTTACTATTTCTCTCTTTTTGGGGAGGGGAAGGGAAAGGGAAAGAACTGCATTCAGTATTCAAGATACAGAAATACTATGTAATTTCCTAGTTTGTTCTATCTTTTTAAAATATTTGATGTTCAGCTGACTTTTTTTGACTGCAAGTGAGCACTGATCTGGTGTTTCCATAAAACAATCTAATATCCAATGGCAATAGTAATCTTGGAACCTATGTATGCATAGGTAAAATAAGACTGTTCATTCTTCAGAAGTTTATCTGAAGTTGTATCCACAATGAATTTCATCTACAATTTTATTGCTCCTTCACTTGGTTCCGTAACATTCTTCCATGACTAAATTAGGGATTTTTTTCCCACTAACTTTAGTAATCAAGTTCTTTTGAATACTACAAATCAGTATCACAGGTCTTCACGAGCTGCTATTGCTGACCTCATACCACACTGAAAATTGTCTGCCTACTCCTCACCCTGTTTTTAATTTTAAAAATTCTATTTATTTGTTATCCAGGTGAGAACCTTTCATCTTATTTCATAGAAACTTAGTTTCTTTAATAGCTTTTTACAATGGATATTGCCAACAGCCTTTTTTGATTTCAAGATGTTATCACTTACATCTTACTTGTACATATAACTATTTTAATTGGTTTTAAAAATGCTGATAAACTTCTTCAGTGTTGCTGCTTTAAAGAAAAACATAATTCTTCCTTAATAGGTCTCATCTATTTATGTGCCCAACATTCTGTTATTGAAACTCCATCTTACATCAGAATTTTCCTCTGGGCATGGTCATTTGGTCTTTGTTATGGAAAACAAAGAGTAAATATATAATAAAGCACCATCTCTCCATGAGGGAAACAGCGTAAGATGAAAGTCTTTCTGACTAATAAATTTTTCAGAGTCCTAAAGATAACTCACAAATATACTTCTCTCTTTCTCTATCTTGTTCTCTCTCTTGCTCCAGGATTTCTATAGCTTTGGAAGATACAATCATTACAAGTCATGAATGTGGAAGTACGTAGGGAAAGAAGTTGAACCAAATCCTCTACTATCCTTCATACATCACTACGTGTGTTTTCCCATCGGGTTACTTCATCTGTTACCCTTGTTTACTTTCTAGTGTGCCATACAAAAGACAGAGCTCCCACCCAAACTGATGTAATAGGAGCTTGTTTGGGTCCTATAAAAGAAAAAACTATCAAAACTTCAATAATAAGAAAAAAATTAGTGGTTTTGATCTTTGGTGTGTAACCTAGGTACACTTACATTTTATTATTTTTTCCTCAGATATGTTTGCTTGTTTTTTTCCTCCCTGTCCTCAGGTACTCAGCATCATCACATCAGTGACTGATGCTTTGAATATATTGAAGATTCTGGAGCAAAGGGATCCTGCAGATTCTGGGCTCCTCTGCCTTTCATGTCCTTTGACTGGCTTGCAGTTGCTGGCCTACGTTGCAGGGGGTGATGCTGCTGTTGCCACTTGATTAGCTCAATTGATAGGGGGTTGTGCTGTAAACCTCTAAGTCTGAAGCTCACTGAAGAGACAAGTTGGGTGCTCAGATTTGGTTACATGCTATATTTGTCTTAACCCTCTATTGAAGTTAGTGAAAAATACAGTTTTCAACTTTTTTTAATAGGTTTACAGTTTCAAGCTTTATTCTTTACACCAACCCCGTGTAACCTTAAGGTGATGCCCTGACCCATAAATGGCACAGGGCAGACTTGCATCAGGTAGCTGCAAGTGATTTACTCCACTGGGTTATGCCTATCCATCATCTGAGTAGCACCTATTTTGGCAACACATGTAATTGTGCAGTGAATGAAACTGCTGCCAGTAGAATCCCAAATGAATTTGTTACAAAAATAAAGCAATGTAATTGAATTGAGCAAGGAATTGCTGGAAGGGGAAGACATGCTCTATTCTAATGGTCAGTTACCAGTAAAATTCCCCATTTTAAATTTCAGGTTCAATTTTACTACCTTGTTAAAACGTTGTGAGTATACTCCTGATGATGTGTTAAAGATATCACAAAGAAAGACGTTTAAATAACGTGTGTGTGTGCACAACTTCCATTGATGGTGAAATTAGACTGCAACAGACAAGCTAATTGATAAGTGTGTGTAAGATCAAAAACTAAAGCACTGTTCAATAAGGGCCAGAATGGCAGAACTTGGTGGGGTTTATTGTAATGTTACAGATTAGATGTGAAATATAAATCTTGTTAATTATTCTGAAAACAAAAAAATACTTTGATAGCTTTTTTAATTTGCATTTTATCTGCCAGAAATAGTCAGTCAATTAAGCTACTTTAAATCTTTTAAAATATTATGTTGAAAAAACATGCTTTAGAACTGTTTCTTTTCCTTTTTGCTTTTAGAGAAAAAATAAAAAGCTGAACTACATATTGAATTTTCCAGGCTGTGTTTCTGCACAGCAATCTTCTGAAAAAGTGCAATTATTTTTTCCACTCTGTCCTGGTTTGAGCAAACATGCATTTGAGAGGAATGAGTAGATCAGATAAAGAGCTGAGATTCAATTCAACTCAACCTTGAGTCACTCTCTGACTCTGTCTCTTTAAAAAGAAAAAAAAAAAAAACAACAAGGTGGCAAAATCAATACAAACCAATAATAACTTCACATTTGTGGAAGCAACATGAATGGCTCTCCAAAATATTGAGACACATCCAAGTACATTTTAGCAGAGCTGATATTTATCAGAAGTCATTTGCCCTCAAGCAGATGCTCTCTTTCATTGTGCTCCTGTCACAAATGACTAAGATTTATGACAGACAATTACAGCATCTGCAGTTAGCAGCCTTATAATCAGCACCATTATTTAACGATTGGTGCAATAAACTGACTCCTGTTACTGTTTATCAGATATCAGTCAGTTCTGGCTATTTTCTTCAGCTCCCCAAATCACAGTATGGTGCAACCACTGCCTTTTAATGGCAGTCAGAAGCAGGCACATTTTCACGTTTTGTACAGACTGCCGAGGAAAAAGAAAAAGCAACCAATTACATGGATGTATGGTGCCCTCTCATTTGAGATGCCTGTGTATGTAACTATCTCTATACAGTCTAAAACCTCTTGAAAAAAAAAATAACAGCTTTTACTATTTCAGATAAGAGCTTCTATTTAGGCTTCTGCATGGGGAAAAATGTCTTCTGTTTAAATATTCATGTTTTAAAGAGTGAATAAAATGTTGATATACTAGAGTAGTCATATTCTCTTGCAGCATGAATTCTGTGTGTTTACGGAAGGGACAATATCCATGCATTTTGCAGCCTCCTGAATATTGGGCAAGTAACAGATTTGTACTAATTTTAGTTATGTTCTTATCAAAATCAAAAGCTTGAGAAATGTCTCAGTTGAGGTTTTTAATGTGTACAGTGTATGTTATGAGACTTCTATTTGGTTTGCTTTTTTTCCTCGAAACCTTGTGAAAGGGAGCTGGACAATATTTGAGCTGCAAGTCCAGCTGAAAAGTATAGTGAAACTTGCCTATGCTCCAACAGGAAAAATTTCAGTGCCACGTTCTAGCATTACTTAGACCCCAGTGGTCCTCACACATGAGTTTGATTCCCTTAAATTAATGTTGCTGTAAGCAAATGCTTTGTGGAACTGGGAGAAGACTTTTTCTCCTGTAGCCTGAGCACTAAGTTTCTTAAGATGATTTTTAATTGCAGTGCCTGCATCTTCTCTGCATTAGTTCTTGGCAGAGTCAGGAATGCTTTATGTTTATTGACATATCATTTAACAGCTAAAACAGAAGAATAAGGCTTATTATCCATAAAGTTTTTAAGGGAAAGACTGGCTGTTTTAAGTGACTGAGGAAAATAGGTTAGATCAGTTTTTGTTTCTGCCAATAGAAAATAAAATGAAGGTAAATAGCTCTCCTCTGTTCTTTGTGGAGATGAGTTATCTTAATAAACAGAATTTAAAATCACTAAGTACTGAAGTGAAATTGGTAGGTACAGACATTTTCTGATATGTGAAATACAGGTATTTTAAGACCACTTTTGTGTATTAATAAACTAAGAACACACAGGGGTGATCTTGTTTCTTGGTTCAACAAGTACCTAACCTGCTGTTTTCCTCTTTTTCTGGAATAACTGATCACTCACACTACTGAGGTATTCTAGACAAAGAGTCAGAAGATAAACTATTATACATGCCTTTGATTAGAATTTCAGTTTTGGTGATATTTTCATAGTTGAACATGTGTACTAACCTTACTCTTTATAGAAAGTACATGTGACTGTTTATAATCTTAGCAGTTCTTAAGCAAAATCTATGGATTTGATTTTGTTTCTTTTTCTGTCAGTCACCATTACTTTTTATTCCTTATTTTCAGTAGATGATAAATATATGCATCTTTTAAAAAAAAATTTAGATGCACAGATAAAAACATTGATTCTACTAAAGGTGTATGAAATATAATTTATTGTCCAGATTTCCTGGACAATATAATGCTGTAATACACTTCAGAGGGTATGTCTTTAAAAAAAAAAAAAAAACAAACCAAACAACCCCAAAGTAGAAAAGCTGGCTTCTGAAAACTGCACCTTGGTTTGTACCATTCTGATTTTAAAGTCATTCATGAACATAGAATATCATTAGTATGCCTTTCCAATTAGTAAAAATCATCAGAATTTCCTTCTGACAAGCAAGTTTGTTAGAAAACTCAAGTGAAAACATTGTCCTAGTTTAGGAGCTGTTCATTGAGAGGAACAGGAAGATGAGCAAGTGCCTCATTCTTGTGTGACACCTGTGACTTTCATTGAAGGTTAATTCAAATGGACTTCTGGTCTATGTTTATCAAACATTGGCTTTGAAGGTAACATTCCTCTACTCATAACACATAGAATAGATCATGCCTGTTGTGGCAGTAATGCATGCTCTTTTTCTTCCTTCTCTGGTGTGCAAAAGTAATTGTGTGTACTGCTACTTATGCTTGGTAAATTGCTTCTTATAGTCCACACGTGTAACCTAGAGGTAGCTCAAGTGTAATGTACAGGTTTTTTTTCTTACATGCAGAACATTTATTCATAGGCTGAAATGGTTCTGTATCTAGGTTGTAATGACAGCATATTTGCTTTCTCTGCTTCTCAAACAACTTGGGAAAAGAGGAGAGAGCAACTGCTGCTGCTTGCCTTAAATTATACTTCCCTTCTTCGTGTTTCAATGAAATGCCTTTTAGTTGTGTAGGGTATTTTTTCTGGGTCCATCTCTTCCATTATAGCATGCGTGCATAGTTTTTTGACCCCATCTTTCTGTTTACAAGAACTTGAACTCTACACAAGAACTTGGAAACTATGGATATCACATTGGAGCAATGCTCTATACGATACAGTGTGTTTAATTTAACATGAGCCAGCATCAAATGCCTATTAAGTTCTGTTCCAGAAAAACAGTATGGTGGCAGGCAGTGTGCAGTATCTTTGAGAGGGAATTTGTAATGCTCTTCCCATTGAACACCTCTTCCTATACATCTCATTGCTAACCAAGACATCCAAAGGAATATTTGGAAAGTAAAGCATTCACAGTAGAAGTTTTTCAACAGGGACAAAAATCTTTAGTCTTGTGCAGGGAGTCATTGTAAGATAATATACCACTGGGCTATCAAAATAGGAGTTTCTGTAGGGCTTGGAAGCATTTTCTTCCAAAGACTACTTATTAAATAATCAGTAAAACGTGACCTCCTAGTGTAATGCTGAGGCAAAGGCAGCAAGAGCAACATTTGGATATATGAGCAAGTGTATTGTGCTAGAAGTAAGAAATTATTCATACAATTGTCTCATAAATGGTCTTAGCAAGATCTTTAGATATTTTATGCAGTTGTGTTGTGTGGGTAGTTGGTTGGGTTTTTTAAGTTTGGCTTGCAATAGGAGATTATTAGAAGTTTAATAGTTTATCTCTTTCCCAGAAGCCAAGTAGTAACTTGTTCAGTATGCTATAAGCTACATGGGAAAAGTTTACTGATGGCCAAGTTACTGTTGGTAAAGGATGCTTAACAGGCAGAGGCCATTGTTCCAGATTGAACTGAAATTCAGGCTAGAATCAAAATATGTTTTCATTAGTGATTTTTATATCCATAATTTCAAACCTTTGCTCAAAATAGCTTTTTTAATTGCCTGTTCTTTGTCACACTTACTCTGCATGAAGTTCCTACTTTTGAAACTGCAGTGAAAAGTGTACTCTGATGAAATGAACTTAAGGTGCATTAGTTGCAAAACTCCTCTGAGTAACTGGGCAGTTTAACATTGTCATGATAGATGTTGTCAGTATTTGTCTGCAACATTTGGTCTTCCACAGGGTTAGAACATGCCTGAGACTTTTCTTAGTGAGATACACTATACAATCAGTAGAAACTTTCAGTACTAATATCTGCTTGATTAGTTAATTCAGTAGTTCATAGAATTATTAATGCCTGAAAATGAAAAAAATCCATGCAGGACCAGCTTTCTTGGTTCTCTGTTTTGTCCTAGAAAAAGATCTGAAGTGATTGTTTGTGCTGTTTATGTGCTGTTTATGTGCTCACTATACTGAATAAATACTTATTTTTGCTATTGAATTAAGACTTGAAGATTACCTTAATTTTCTTTTAGTGAAGAAAGATGATTGGTTCCATCAGTCACTCACTAGATCTCTTGAAATCAGAAGCATTTGATTTTGCACTAGGGTAAGCACATGAAAACATACTGGCTGTTCCATTCACAGAATATTTACCTTGTTGCTTCTTTCTTTTTGGTACCTGATTTTCTGTCAAAGTTTCTAGCTTGTTGATTTAATAGAGCATGTGTGCATCCTGTGGAATTTGAGAAAAGTTTCTTGTAGTGTAGATAGGATAGGACAGCAATGAGTGTAAAATGCATATGTAATGTTTGATATATAGTCATATAGGGTATTTACAGTTTGGGAAAAGTAGTTACAGTAGCATTATTATTTTTGAATAGGTTTTCACAAGTACTTTCTAATGCAAGTATTTCTGTAGCTGTTAATACGTTAAGGAGGCCGTGGAGAATGGTAACCAGGGAAACTCTGGTCTGAAGAGTTCCACAGATTCCTTCTCTCAGGTGTTGATGATTTATATTAATAAATGTATTACTGGAATATTCCCAGCATCTCTTTCTGTCATGTCAGATTGGTTTCTGGACCACACAGATTATATCAAATCTACTTTTAATTAGATTTTTAGGGTCACAGTTTGAGATATGTGTTGTTATTCCTGTAGGAGCTGAATCTTGGTTTATGAAGAAAACCTGGTAAAACATTGCATCTAATCAAGAGGTAGTATCTACTGTACAGCCACCTTACCTCTCTTTCCACTGCTGTTTCTGTCATGGCAGTCCTGGGATGACAAAGCCAGACCAGACTGAATGGACCTCAGCCCATGGCCTTTTTGCCATTTCTATTTTCACTCTAACATCTTGACCACGTCTAGGAATTTCTACTGGAGTTTTAACTGGAAATACTAATGACATGATGTACAGGACATCTCCTTGGGGTGACAGGGTAAAAAAAAAAAAAAGGATTATGATGAATAGAATAAGGGAAGCAGAAAAAGAAGAAATAAAATAGGAAAATCTGTTATTTTGAAAAATTCTTGTTATTAAGATGAATATTTTTATTGCTACTTACCTTTACCAATGTTTTTTAGTACTGAAATGCATTTATCTATTTAAAAGAATAAGGTTAAAGCACGTGTGTCAGATATACAGTTAATGCAAAATGTATTCTAGAAAAATATTGGAGTCTTAGTCTGGACGTTTATAACAATAATACAAACAAATAGCAAGAGAAAACAGATGGTTGAATATATGAATGAAAGAGGCCAAACCAAGAAAAATACCATGTTTTCAAGCTCATAGATCTTTTTTAAGAAATGAATGTATGCTTACAAATAGAACAAACACTAGATTTTCCCTCTGTGTAATTAATTTAACTTCAGTCATATACAAAGTTTAAATTATATTTGACTTCTTGGAGTGAATAACCAGATCTTTATTTGAACAAGAAATCTTTGCTATTACTTGGAATCTATTTTTAAACAAATTATTTTCAGCCATATCAGGTTATCATAGTAGCAGAGCACTGTGCTTGTTCTTGCTCAGCATCTGAAATTCAGTGTCTGGCATCTGTCATTATGGGTCTTTCAATGCTTTATAAGTAGTTTTGCGTCATTCCCGGAATCCCGTGGACATCTGTGGAACTCAGGTGGTTAGGATTGGCTTTTTTCAAGATTTTAGAGTTAGGAAAAATTTTGCAGCAGTCTATACTAGTCTGTTCTTGATTTTTGAAAGCTGCAACTGAGTGGACAATTTTCACCATAATACTTGAAAGGAATAAACAATTAAAGTAATCATTTACTACTTTTTCTTTTTAGGAAAGAGATTTTCCTGCTGTCCTGGAGTAAACTGATGAGAGTATTTAAAAATAAAAAATTTACAAATCAGTGCATTTTAGAAGACTAAAATTTGCAGGCACATGATATGTATAATCAGATTTTATTCCTTATACTCTTAGCCAACCATTCTGTGTAATTGAGGAATACTAATGCAAAACAAAGAGGTAATAATAAAGCGTTTAGTGTAACAGCATTGCTTATTTATGCTGGTTTTGAATTAATAGTATAGTGGCCAGTATTATAGAGGTGAATCTGCATGATGTGTGGTACTAGGAGAAAAAGGAGAATCATTTTAGGTTGTAAGGTTTCTCTTCTGGATACACTGAAGCAGCCTCTGTGATAATAATGATAAAATAATAATACGTAAGAGTAGTTTTAATTTATTTCTATGGCTTTTATTTTTTTTACTATTCTCTGGTATATTGTAGAACTTCAATTTCAGTGCAATCATAGCAAAATATGTGTGTTTATCAGCTAGACATGCTTAAAAGAATATTTTAAAAGATCTTTTTAGAGGGTTAAACTTTCTTTCAGCTAATTGTATACAATGTAGTGATCTAGCTCCCTCTAGTGTATTAAAAATCCCCCAAAGATTTGATCAAGTATTTAACGAATTATGAAAATCAGAAAAGTATTTTTGTGAGACACATAATATAACACCCTGTTTCATTGGAAAAATATGAGTTTTCAGAAAGGAGCAAAGATTATTTTTTTCTGAGTATTTTTTACACTGTAACATTTTCCAGTCAAATTAAATATGCCATTTTTCTTAAATGTTTCATAAATTTGCTCATAGCAAATAAAGCTTCTGGAACATTTCTTTGAACACTAGAATGTGTTACTGAGTTCTGGGAATGACTTCAAATTTACTAACTTTCTGTCCTCTTAGTGAAAGATTTGTGTCAAAGGGAACTGTTCAGAGCATCTCTTTTGAAAATGAAAGTTGTTTGCAGAAATCCTCTTTCTTTTTTGTAGCTGTTATACTCTATGGATCTAATGAAATCATAAACGGAAAATTATAGCTTCATTCTAGGGAATGTGAAGACTTACTCCAACAGATGGCATCAAAACACCGGTCTGAACTACATGATTGCTGATTGTTAATTGCCTCTGTGAAACAATCCTTTTAAACAGAGTAATGCATTTTATCATACAGATTATAGTTCTACGCATTTTGGTTTTTCAATATGTGTTAACATTTTCTCCTCCAGTGTAAGATTTAGTGTTTGCATAATTATCGGATTAAACAACAGTGACTCAATTTTTTTTAAAGAAACGAGGACAAGAAGATAGAGAATTATGAATCACAATTTCTGTTTATTCAGAAATGCTAAATTACTGTACAAGTATGAGCTTTTATTATGCGCAAAACAAATGGAGCAAGATGCCCTGAAGTGCAAAAACAATTACCTAGTCCAGCATTCCTCACTCAAGAAACTCCCCATGACGTTAGTGGAAGCCTTGGCTGTGTAAAAGCAGAGTGCAAAAAAGATACTGTACAATATCCATTAATCATTATGAAATCAATACCCCTGATTATCCATTTGTATTGTTCTTCACTGTAAGGGCTGGATAAATTACACAAAGCTAAGTGAATGGGGAAATTCTTTTAGATGACTTGATTAGTCCACCATTAATGATGTGGGGAAGTACAGGAGTTTGTTTTGTGGAGTTGTTCTCTTGTTTCTAATGTAGTCAGCCTGAGAGCGTTGCAGAGATAGCATGCTCATGTTTGAGGAGTCTGGTGCCTTGCACCTCTCTGGTGTTTATTGCCCTTAAAGCTGGTGAAGAGTTGTCTGGTTCTGATGGAGGATTGAATCACGTTTGCCAGTTGTGATTCAGGTTGTGGTGTGCTATTTTCTTATGAAGGACTCTGTGACCATACCTAGGTGAGTGTTGCCTTTTACCTCAATATAGTGGAGGCAGCCAGAACAGTGTGAAAATTGGGTTAGGAAAATAAAGAAAAAAATAGCTGTGCATACTTTCAGGACTTATGCTCCAGACTGTCTGTTGTTGCAGTATTACGTTATTATATGTTCTAAAATGCCTATTATAGAATGTGTAATTATATTGATATCATAACTATATCATAATCAGCACGCAGCTGTCTGCTAAATGGAATATCAGGCCCGCAATAACGTGCCATCAATTGGCCTTTGTGGCAACCTGTTACAAAAAGGGACCTGTGATGATTGTGTTCTGCAATCTGGTTTACCTCAGCGGATCAAGAGGGCTGTGCTAGAAAGAAGCACTCTTATGTCAAAGTGCTTTTCATTTACATTTTTGTTTTGGCTGCAATGGAAGGCAGACATAGTGAAAAGGGTTTTCCTCTTCTTGAGTGAAGTTGCCCGTGTGTAGCGAATTTTTGGTCTAATGGTGGGTAGATACAAATCTGTCCATTGATCTCCATCCTTTACTGGCATGTCCTAATGAACTTTACGCAGACCAGTAAATGGATTACAGGCAATTCCCATGGAGTTTTAGTATCGTTGACTTGTTTGACAGTGTTTGTGACATTGGGAAATAGCAATAGTTGTGCTAATGAGTAAAAATATATTGGCCTATCCTTAGCAGTCTAAAGATACTTAATCTGGTAAATTTAGGGACCACCTGGTACCAAATGCTGAGTGACATAAGTGTGCCAGGGATATGCTTCTATCAAGTCATTGTTCCTTCTCTAGGTTAGTCCTGAAATGACACAAGAATTTGAAGCCACTCGGAAAGAGTAAGCTGGAAGCATTACATTTGTCCAGACCAATTTAGGAAGTCTGTCTATTCTTCGAGTACATTTGAGTACTCTACAAAAGCTTTTTCCATAACACCGAAGAGAAAATAAAACAGGGAATTCTTCAGTGCACTCTGGTTGTAAAATACATCTATAGTTTACCATAAGACATTACAACTGGGTAAACTGAGGCAAGCGTTAATGGCTTGACTTTGTTCAGGAGGGTTTAATTCCCACATCTTTCCTTGAATGGCATTGTGAAGTGACACGAGAGTATAATACATCTATATGACTATGAAAATACAGCAGTCTCTAATCTGAGCCTTGTACTTGTATATTAATGCTATTATAATATTCATTTCTCGAAGATCTTTACTTACAGTTACAAACCTTTCATTCCGCCATGTAACATAGCACAAAAGCTTTCAAAGTGGAGTTATCTGTTTTCCAGGTAATTTGAAATGGGCCACAATCAGGTTCATGCCAATAAAACTGAAACTGGATTAGCCAGTGTAACAGTCCATTATGGAAGCTGTTGTTTTTGGAGTTGGCTGATGCTTTAACAATAACATGCACGTGTGAAGTTAGATGTCTGAATCCTTTTGCAAGAAATCTGATTTTTGCAAGGTTGAAAAATGGGTAGGTAGTTAGTGTTTCTGAAGTCAAGCCATTTACTGTGGTGGAAGAAGAATGATTTTACAGTCAACCTAAAAGCAAGGTGGGAAGAAAAACCAAAATTAAGCTTCATCCTGTTTTCACTTTCTAAAGATTAAAAACAATTTATTTATTCAGGCACGGAACTTGGTACAGACTGATACTGACTGTGGGTTAAATTGCATCTATGCAAAATTCATTTGTATGGCCATCTGCTGTAATATCCATGGTACCTGTGTGTACTGACCTGGTGGAGATATAGTTAAGCTGATGTTGGCTGAATTGTCAAAAAAAAAGGAAAAAATCCCACAAAGAAATGCATGCCTTGCCAACATGTTGCTTATGCTGGTAGAATAGCTGATACCACAAGTGAAGGCTTTTTTATTGTTTACACATTTTGAAGCAAATTAATTATTTCATACATAAAATCACAAAACTGTCATATTAAATAAGATGTTACTAAATAATTTTTGTTTTTTGTTCAAAGTGGAATAATCTGTTAGCATCGCAGAAAGGATTCATAATTAGCAAGAGGTAGAGGCAGGCCTGCCTGCTCAGCTGTAAGAAATTGTGGAAATAGGCTGTTTCACTGTCATAAAAAGTGATTTTACTCAAGAACTATTGTAAAAAATCAGAACTATGGCAAGTACACATTGAAACAAGATCAAATGTTTTTAACCAGTGAGATTTTTTTCTACTGACTTTGATAAATACAGAGCATGTGTTTTCTGTACATCATGTTTCTGTGTTATGTTTCATGCATTATAGACACCCAGTTTAGATCTGTGTTCAGGCCGATGAGATTTTTCTAATTTAGCATCTTCAGTAAATCTGTTAATATCTGGTTTGGATGAAACTGTGCCAACTAAGAAATTTGAAGAGAACAGAATGGAAAATGAGTGTGTTGGTATGTGGGAATGCAGACCAACTCCTTTCCCTCACTGAGGAAGTCCTTGTCCACTTCATGATGTGGTCGAGAGGAGTGGTCTTGGATTAGGAAATGAAAGACCAGAACCTTTGATTAAAAATAACAACAGAAAAACCAATACCTATATTATAACTTGATTCAGAGGGTCTCCAGTGTTAGAAATTGCTGTCTTTCATTATATATTGGCCTTAAGAAGTTACTTTTACTATCTCTAATCTTTAGGGATTTGGGGTTTTCTTTTGTTTACCTTTTAAAAGCTGTCTTAATGAGGTTGTTTTATAGCAGAATTTTCAGCTTTGCTTAAATAGCTTTAGCTAGGCAATTCTTTTCCAATTTCCTATCTGCTATTGCAGCTTTTTTTTTTACCAAATTTTAACAGGGCTCTATATCACTGTTATTAGGATGTCACACACAAAAAAAATGCCAGTGATGTTTTGAGCATGGGTGTTTTATTATGTTTATTTTTAAATACATTTCATGAGGGTCCCTGGACAGAATCAAATAAATGAATCCTGCAAACATCTTCATTATGGTGTAGCTAGAAAAGAAAGGAATCTGAATTAGGACTGTATTCTTAGCATAGTTCACAATAAGCGTTATCTTTATGACAAGCTTAAAGGACATAAATTGCTGAATCCCTAACAAAAAGCATTCGAAACAATTGGCTAATTAGGAAGAGGGGGAGAAAGAGCAATATTTGTTTTCCTTTGCAGTCTAGATAAATAACGCTTAACATGAATACATAACTTATTTTGAATGATCTGTTGTGTCAGTATTTGGCACGTCTTTTTCAGTGACAACAATTAAGGATACGTGTAAATGGAAATGCAGACTATCTGTCATTGTCCATTTCCTGGTAGTGAAGCATGCAGTCTGCCTCCCAGCAAGATCATTTTGCCAGGATGTGAGTGAGCTGGTCACAAAATGCATAGTTGATTATCTCATCGAAACACGCTAATCCTGGCAAAGCTATCCACTATAGAAGACCCATTGTTTGTAATAGGTCAGTTGTTACATGGCTTTCAAACCTGACTTTGGATATACGTTTTATATATTTACTTACTGAAGCAAAATGATATGTCACAATGGAAACCAAACTTGAGTGAAGAAGATATATTAATCAGGATATTAATGGAAAAGAAAGGAAAATACTCTCTCCAGAGGGAAGAGATGAGGCAGTCACAAACGCACATTATTCAGCTCAGTTCAGGAATAGCTGAAATGATATGGCCGAGACTATAGAAGAGATCTGACTGGATGATCTTAATGGTATCTTTGAATATTTAATTGTAGACAGAGTTCAGCACAGAATGCATTTGAAGAACATTAATAAACACCCTGTTATATAATAATGTAGGAATTAGATGATAGAGAAAATATCACAGTTTTGAATTTCTAAAAATGGAAAGGCTGAATTAGAAATTTGATAGCTTCTTCATTGCTGCTCTATGGGCAGCAAAGTAGAGTTCCCTAACAAATGTTAAAAGCAATATATAGAGAATGAGTGGTATAATTTTTCTAGCACACGAAGTTGGGTACAAAAAATTGTATAAAACAAATAGTTTCCAAGTTAATTATAACTGTTAATATTCTATGTTTCCATGTAGCTGTTAGTGTATAATTGTAGGGGGGAAATATTTTTCAATTATAACATGAAAAAAAAAGACACATGCTAGAGAATACCCAAAGAAGCTATTCAATTTTAATTGTGAGGTTGTTTTGTATTATCCTTACAGTATTTTCCAAGTTGTAAGAATTCTTCCCTAAGGAAACTTGGCAAATTGCAAGCTTCCTGGGTAAATGTATTTTATGGATTTTCATAATTTTGATTTGTGGTAATTGGAGGGTGGTCATTGATATCTTCCTAGAGATTATAAAAACATAAAATGAGTTAGATTATGTGAAAAAATACATGGAGGGTGGGAGGAAACAAACACATTGGGGGAGGGGAGCAATGTTTCATCAAGTCTGAACAATAGTCTCTACATTCAATTTTTAAATACTTTAACATAAAAATGAGAAATCTGTATTTTCCTGCTGTTTATGAAGCTACAATAGTCACCAAGAGGAAGTACTGGCTTTAAGGACATGGTGTGCAACTTCCTTGCTAAGATGCAATGTAATAACATCCTTTAACTGAAGAAGGGAGTTTCAGTCCCAATCAATCTCACCTCACACACACATGTCTTGTGTTTTCTCTTGGGATGACTGGACCTTCCTTTGAGGCTTTCTTGCACCTTTGCCTAAGATCCTTTTTCATTATGGCTTATTTCTGCTGGCTGTGCTGAGCAGTGCAAGCAGCACCTGAAGAGTTGTGTAAATTCCTCTTGGCCACATGCTACACAAACCAATGAGGATTTCTAATATCTAAAATTAAAGCAAAACTTATTCTTGTCAACACATATGAAGGTAACACCTTTCAGAGAGAGTGGGACTAGACAATTACTGCTTTTAGAAGGAGAAATAGTGCTTTGTTACTGTTAGCAGGTTTTAGATCTTTTGAAAAGGTAAGAAGCATGCAATGCATGCCACGAATGTCCCAAATGTCCTTAGGCCCCAGCCTAGTGCCTGGTCTGAATGGTGCCTGTCCCCATGAGAGGAATAAGTCATCTCAGTGGGCCTGTAACTATAACATGTAATTCTGCACAGGGGGCTGGGAGTCCGAGCTTCGTGCTCATAAAGGATGTCTTCACTGTCTGACTTGTTTGTGTATGCTCTATTTTGTACAAGAACAAACTGATAAATGTGCTTATAAATTCAAATAATTCAAATTCAAGTAATCTTAGCAGTATAAATAAAGTAGCCAGAAACTCGTTCCAGATCTCTTGATGTGAACCTCTTAGAAAACTGTAGCTTCTTTTGTTGTTGTGCACTTTATAGATGCTGCCTATCCCCATTTCTGTCCATATTTCTGCCCAGTACCTTTGACACTTGTTGGCTAAACTCAACCAGATTTGGAAGTAATGTAGCAGTATCAAAACTATGTGTTCCTAAATGTTTTGTGAAGATCGTGGCAAAGTAAATAAACCAAAAACTGATTTCCTTACATAGGCAAAATTTGGCAGATTGCAACCTTAAACAGCCTTTTTTTTGCAGCAAGAGGCCAGCCAGTGGGCATGCTTTGTTTTCTAGTAGTAGTCATGGCACGTGCTGTTTCTTGCCTCCTGGGAACACCCTTCAAGAATGAATATGAGGGAGCCTGGATTACCATAATGGGAACATTCTGTAAGCAAACTAAAAAATGCATTAAGAAAAAAATAAATTGTTCTATGAGTAAGGAAACTAAGTAAATTACAGTGTACAGGCTGAAGTGATGCTGAATATAATGTGTCAGTATATCCTCTATTTGCAAGAAAAATTATATTCTAGTATATACTTACAGTTCAATTGATATTGCCACTTTTCTACATACATAATTTTTAATCAATACATGTTAAAAAATTGATACATAAGGTAGTTAAACGTCAGTTTTCAATAAGCTAATTTTAAATAGTGATTAAAAAAGAGGAGACTTATTTTTGTAGTAAGAAGTTTTTCCCCAAGGTGACCCTAAATACACTATCCTGTGAACAGGAAACACACCTATTTACTAAATGTTTTCAGTGAAACCATTTTAAAGGAAATTTGATATTTTAATTTTTGCCATTTCATGATATATCGACATGTTGCTTCACTTTTTCAAACCAGTCCTTCCAGAAAGTTACCAGAGGAAAAAGCCATGTTCCTGCTCTTGCTGTCATGATATAGACCATGAAGGTTCTATTAGGTTGACCTAGGAAATTCGTAGGAAACATGGAAAGTAAAGAGAAGTATCTTATTAATGCTGTTGCAGTAATGAAACAGGCTTGAGTTATAAATTTACATCTGGATTTTCACAAAATTTCTGAGTTTTTGGATCCAAGTAGGTAGATCTGACTTAATTTTAAATTGTATTTAATTTGTGTGTTCTCAAAATATGTGTATTTGATATTATTTAAAAGTGGTTTCATAACCTTAGAATTAAACTAAAAATCACTTACCCTGAGTCTGTAAAACCAAGCAGTTTGAATTCTGGTCCTTATTGTGATATAGCTTATGTAAAAGTCCTACTGAACTTGATAGGAAAGTCAGCAAGACTGCTGGAAATTAAAGCTTCTGTATTTAACTGTTCTCAGAAACCTGTGTCAAGGATGTAATTATCAATTCAGATGAAAGAAAAATCCTTAGGCCTCATACTCTATAGGCACAGGACCATTTTAAGTCAACCTGTAATTGTGACAAGATTTTTATGTGACCTGATCTTTTCAAATTAAAATATAGGAAGCCACTAATGCCATGATAAAGCTAGAGGTTTGGTGTGCAAGATAAGAAAAAGCAGCAGCAGTCTCTTTCCAATAGTCCATATAGTTTTGGATATCAATTTAATTAGGCCGTGCATCATTTTCTCATTCTTGATCTTAACTATGAGGACTTCAGAAGAGAAGTATCCAAGCAACCATAGATACAATATCATCTGTGATCAGAGAAAAGATGGCTTTGGTGGAAGCCATATTAGGCTGGTAGAAGTGTGCTGTCGTGGTATTTTTTTGCCCTAGGTTGGAAATCTGTTCTAATGCCAATTCATGTGTTTGACTGGTATCAGTAGTAATTGATATGGTACAGGACTGTCCCTCATGCTGTCCTTCTCTATGTACAGTTACAGTGGTAACTTTAGATAATGTTACATGCTTTGTAAATGAAAGAAGATATTATTGTACAAACAAAGGCTCATAAACATAAGAACTCTGGCAGCAACAGCATTAAACTTGTTGCTAATAGAAAAGGTTGTGGGTTTGCAGGTTTCCCCTAGAGCAGAAGCTCTCTGAGTTCCCCGTGTTGCTATTTATGATTGGCTATATGATGTTTTTTCCATAGCCAATATGTTTAAAGATGTCAAAAAGTATGTGTAGATAAACAGAATATTTCTGAAAGCTGAGTTGATTCCTAGTTTCGTGTTTATGGGATGTCTACTAATACAAAAAATACCTGGAAAGACCAGCAAAACTCAAATTAGTGAAAGGAGAATGGAAATAATGCTGATGTGTGGAGAAGATCCTCTTCACCTCCCACTCTGGTATGTAGTTGTTTACAATCATAGAATCATATATGTTGGAAAGAACTTTTGGTATAATAGCTCTTCCACAGGGGTTAGTCTTGGTATGAAATGATTTCCAGGAAAAAAAATAAGTCATTCAGAGGGAAAAACTTTTTGCCCTGCTGGCAGCGTAAAACCTACATCAGAATAAGTATCAGACCTCACCAAAATTTGCTGCATTATCTTTCTCTGTCAATTGTGCAATAGTTCCTTACAGCTAGCTGAGTACTCTGGTGTTTCAAAAGCAGTTGCATTCTTTTCTCTTTAATTGGTACAAAATTCAGTGAACTGCTTAGTGTAGATAGCATGTCCTTTGCTAAAATGCTGCTGGAAAGAAACATTGCTAAACAGATTATATTGTTTACAGTCGTGGGGAAAAAAGTAGAATCATGTTCACATCCAAGATCCTAAAACCTTTACGCTGGTGGATTCAGGGATTGTCTATCTTCCGACTTTGCAGCCAATGTACTAGTTGGATCTGGCAGATCAGGAGCAAAACTACCAAGGCAAAAAGTAATCCAGATTTTCTTACAGCAATGTTCTTGAGCACAGATTTCTGGTTTGGCATTGAGTCACCATGCATACAGACAAGGTACTGGGATGCAATGCTTCCCTGCAGGAATTATTGTCTGGAATTGCTGAATGCAGGATCTATATATGAGGAAGTGTTCCTAATTGAGTTTTTTCCTCCCCCTTCATTGTGTAAAGCATGTTGTTTGATAGAATGACTGGTGCTTCCAGCATCTATTTCTGGAAATTGGTAGGGAGCTTCAAAACTGTAGTGAATGTTTTTAAGACTACAGGGTGGTACAGTAGCTTTTATGGTAGATCAGTGTGGCTAAAAGCTACTCCTATGAGAATCATCTACTTCACTGCTGATGCGGAAGTTAAGACGTAGCTTTTTCTTGCTACAACAGCACCAGTACCTTCTGGCTATCTGCTACTTGAACATCTGGTGCAACCCGTGGATTACACTGCTTGGCCAGCCTCTGTATTATCTAAACCCTGGGGCACTAATTCTCTGTGTGAGTCTCCTGAGGAAGCTTGTGTTTCATGAGACTAGGAGAAGTGGCAGTAGATCATTCCAGTAATGAGAAAAGGCTTCTTGTTGAGCAATGCTTTTACAGCTGCTCTGAACCAAGAGGAAGTACCTGTGTGAAGCTCCATGTGCAGTGTTGCTCTTTGATTGAAGCCATGAAACCTGTAAATTAGAAGAAAAGAATTTGTAGTTATTTCATTGAACAATACTGTTCTGTACAGCCTCTCCTTTCTCTCAGTGTTTCTTGCCATAAGTTTCTTGCCATAATAGTGTTATTGCTGTTGCTAACTGTGTATTGAGTATATGGTAACTCTAGGCTCTCTCTGGTAGTAGTTGGGGGTTACTGGTAGCCTGAAAGGAAAATGGATTTTTCTGAAAAAATTCTAACCTCCTTAATTAGCTGTTTCTGAAAGATTCAGAAGACTCAGTGACTGGTTTGAGAGAGTGCAGGATATACCAGTATCATAAGTAGGAGCCTCATCTATGGTATCAGCTAAGTAATAGCAGATCAGATTTGAATATAAGTTAAATGTGTCTAGAATATGTGTAAAAGTGCAAGAGAAATTCTATTGAACTCTACTGATGAGGGAGAGAAAAAAATACACATGCTTAGGTTCAAAGAAAGGGGAGGCAGAGCCTTGTTTTGGACTCTTTCTAGTAAGCTGAAGTACCTCAGAAATCTTTTCACAGGGAAGGGGCCTGTGATGCACAAAAGTACACATGTGAAGCAGCATTCAGCATTGCACTTGCAGGGGAATAGACTTAATATGCTAATGCTGGTTCTGTCAACTGAGTTTTTCTCTTGCAATAAGTGCACGGAGAGAATGTTGATGATTTTTTTTTTGGCAGTAATCATCTAGCAATTGCATTGGTAGCAAATATTCCAGCAGTGTGCCCTAAATCTGATATTTCTGTTGTTCAGACACACATTCCAGACCAAAGTACTTGGGTCCGATTTTATTGTCATTTAGCAGTAAACTTCTTTTCCATCAATTTTTTTTCTGTATACTTCAATAGTTGGGATATGTATGCTGTAAACTAAGAAATCCTTCACATCTCTGGGTGCCTGTGTCTGGATCAGAGTGTGTGTATATCAGAGAACATTTAATGGGTCTATAATTGAATCTAAGTAGAAAGAGACTTTTAAAAAAATAATACTTAGTGCTTCTATCCTAATGGGATAAACGTCATATTTTAACTATTGCTCTGTATCAAATCTGTTATGCACAGTATTCAATAATTCCCCAAATCTTGATTTACCCTATTGAAAGTGACCCTGGGCGTAAATTCTAAGCAGAGGAAGGCTCTGATTCCTTGATCTTTGGCACTCTTTTGTTGAAACAGAACATGGTGTCTTAAATCAGCAGAATAATTTAGGAATGGTAGATACTGAAACAACTAATTTTTCTTTCCTGTAATCTGCATAGACTTCAAAATGCCTACAAAGCACAAAGTGCCAGTTCATATAATTTGTTGGCAAGGATAAAAAGAAGAAAGGAAATGATTTCCTAAGCGTGTGAATCAGCCCAGCTTTAACAGATATTTTTCTGTCATGTGCAGCCTGAGGGCTTATGCCTATCTGAGCTTTATTTGACAATTACCACTTGCCAGCATAATTAAATGATAATTTATAAATACTGAGAGAGCATTATGGGGAAGAGCAAATAGGTGCTTATCAGGGCATTGAATAAACTTGATCTGCCTCACTGGCAATTTTCATCTCTTATCTAGGTTGTTAACTGGTCTCCTTTTTTTTCCCCCTGTTTTGTTTTGTTTAGGTCTGATAGCTGTTGGATTGATTGTATCTACCTGCCTATATTTCTTATTTTTCCATATTCCTAGCATTATATTTTCTCCTACTGCTTTTGCCATCAATATTTTGCAAAATACCTAATAGGTATATGAACATCAGGCAGGGTAATGTGTGAGAATGAAACGAAAATCCACACAGTTCGTGTTTTTTAATTTTTTTCCTGAGTTTTCTGATTGTAAAGGTCCTACTTTTATTTATTTATTTGTGTGTGTGTGTGTAATGATTTTTGAGTAAGCAGAAGGCTCTAATATTGCAGTCAGTGGTGGATGATAGCCAATTACAGAAAAGCTTTCCCGTGGCCCTTCTTAGATAAAAATATATACTAAGGAGGCATCACCACAATTCTGTCACACTCATGCTGCATAGAAAAAAACATACCAAGTAAAGAATTCAAAGGTTTGAGGTCTTTTGTACCATCAACATTTCGTTTTGAGGTCCTTGAGCCATTATAAACACTAGTGCCATTTACTACAAAAGCATGTTAGAATATGGGTGGAAACACAGACTGGTGCTGGGCTATCTAGATAAAGAAGAGCAAGAAAAATCCTCTATTTGAATGGAAACAAATCAGTTGAATGGCAAAAAAAATTGAATTTCCATGCCTTTTGAAAAGCATGTACAAGGAAGAGAAGGGGGTGGGGAAAGCAAGACGCATTAGTGGGTCACTAGGAGATTGAGGTTTTAGCCATCATGAAATTAAATAATTTTAGGAACTTCTGATTGGAGGTATAGTGGTTTGAGTGAACAGTTAAGCCACCCCTGTACCAGAGAATGAAAAAATAAAGGGCTTCTATGTTTAAGGTTGTCAATTTCTCAAATTATTCAGCATTTACTGCTTATAAATAGTAATTATTTGCTTTTCCCCTCCAGAGCTGAAAATTATCTTTCATATTCAAATATTTAAATACACAGTGCTGTAGTTGGGGCACAAAAATTCCTAATGTCAGAACAGATTTTTGTACAAGGAATAATTTGAAAGTGGGGGATTAGTTTCCACCTTTTGAAACACAGTGCTTTCCGTAATCTTCAAACATTATTTAGGATAATGGAAGCCATCATCCTGGTTCTCAAATGTTAGCACTTCCATTAGAATTTGCTGCTACCTCTTATTTTTTTATATTAAAATACAAGGCTTAAAAGGTATTATCTTACTAAAGGAGGGCAATTGTAGAGATGATTTGATTGAATAAAGGAAAAAGCTGTACAGGCCTTTTAAGATCAAGGATGTATTGATGGAAAGCTATCATTAGAGACAATTAATGTTCTCCAAGGGAAGAAATTGATTATGGACAGAGATGGACCCTAAGGAGCAGATATGTCTTAATGCTCCAGGGCCTTAAGGATTATACATTCCATTCACAGCATTTGTATTTTAACCCTTTACAGGGGCTGGAATAGAATGTAACACTTAAGTAAACTCTGCCTAGAGTTTAACAGGGGGAGTCTGTGTGTTTGCTGGCTGAATGACACATACTGTTTCTGTAAGCATGTTTTTATCTTGCAGTTATAATTTCCCCTAATGAAATATCTGACTTCCTATACACGATACGTAGTTTTGAATAATTTTAAGCTTTAGGAACACAGTCCTCATATAAAAGGAAACTAGGTATGAAGTAAAAATTTTCAACATTGCAGTGCTGTGGTAAGTGTATTTTTTTTAGTGTATTTTGGAGTGGGGCATCCTTTAATAAAACTTTTCAAAATTGTATTCCAGGATGGACTTGAGTTAGAGATGTAAGTCTTGCCATTCTGAGTATGAGGGAAAATAGTGATGAAGGAGTCCCAAAATCATGGTTCCGAGTGCAAAGGCAATTCACTGATGTTTTATCATGTCAGTTTTCTTTGGCTTAGTTCTTAATGAAGGCAAATATTTGTCATATTTGCTCAAGATTTTTTTAAATGGCTAAAAAAAATGGCTCGAACTGAGCAGCACAATATTTTCCCACTGCTTCTGAAGCCCCAGATCAGTTGCAGCATACTGCAGCAGTGCTGTGCCAAAATGAATCCTGCCCCACATCTTCACCTCTTTGTCAGAGTTGGGGGTATATACAACTTCTCTTCCTGGAACATGCAATTGCCTGCCTGGGCTGTTACTTTCTCTCCTCATGGGTCTGTGGGAATGTGTAACAGTGGTTTGATTTGTCTTAAACGCTGATAATTCATTTGCATTCTCTTCAGAATATTTTTTTCCCCTCAAGGAAGCAAAGTCTTATCATAAAGTTGAAATTTTGCAGAGAAAGCAAAGCAACACTTTTTTTCATCTCATTGTTTCAAACTTCCTTAGAACTAAAATAGTGTAGCTAAAACCTGCTGCATCATATTTGTAAAATAAGCTTAGAAAATACATTTTTCTGTAGCTTTGATTTCATTTTGTTTTACACTCCTTTAGTGTGTAGTAGTTTGGTCATACATGAAATAGTATTACTTGCTTCATCACATAGTTCATCACATCTTTTCTGAAATGCAGGTGATCAGACTTATTTTCTCAAAATTTCTAATTTATTTTTATGATCTAACTTTATTCTGGCTGACCAAAGGTGTTCTGGTATATTGTACAGAACAGTTATGTAAAAAAAAACTTGATAAATTGTGCTGAAATATACCATTTTGCCCTGCCTCATGCCTTTCTGTAGATTGTTGATATTGTGCTGCCCTGAAGAGCAGTGTAAAGGTTTCAGTGAATAATAACGTGATAGATTAAAAAGGCGAAAAGATTAATACTATAATTAATTGGGTAAGTCCAACTTTTCTACAGATTAATAGGTGAGTCCTATTGTATAACAGTATGTATAGGAAACACGCCTTTGGAGAGCACATATAACACGCTTGGCAGGACTAAGGAGATTAAAATAAGAAATGGAAATAAACAAGAGAGCTCAGAAATACAAGTGAGGAGGCAGAAGGTGAAAAGGGTGATTCCAGACAGAAGCAATGCTTATTCTGCATGTCGTTATTTTCAGAATTTACTTGATGTTATATTTAAATAACTACTATTTGGAAGATAGGATCCTTTCTCTTCCCCCTCCACCCCCCTGCCTTTTATTCCTGTGCATCATTGGGGAAATACCCAAATCATGAGACAGAGAGAGTGAGAATGTACATGAATATTAAATACCCTGGGCAGAATCAGCTTTCACCTGTATTTTTTTCAAGCTGTGAGCTCTCTAATTAGAAGGTTAAAAAAAGAAACCACAAGACCACCACACATTTAAGACTGGTAACATATGTTGTTGTCAGCATGTATTTAGCACCTGCAGAAATGAACATGGAAAATGTGACAGCCCATGGGTAGAACACCCACTGTGCTGGCTAGGCGGACTGTCAACAAATTTTACTTGGTTAATTTTTTTCTTATTTTCAAATAAATCCAAGGGAAAAAAACCTTAATGGTGCAGTGTTCTGAGCATCACAGAAAGAGGAGGTACTGGGGAAGAGGCAGTAACCCTTTCTAATGAAAGCCATTGTCCACACTAGTATGACTGAAAAACAACGTCTTTTTCCTTTTATAAATGAAAATGAGATCCAATCCTACAAACATTTATTAGTATATTTGTCAGGCATGTTGCCACTGTGGCCCTGCTTATATTCCTGTCTCCTCCTGTATACCTTTCCTCTTCTAAGCCCATTTTTGTTTGTTTCTCATTTTAATCTTCCGACACAATCCAAACACATTCTTGAGATTACACAGTGAGGAGGCAGGCGCTATGGTGAGGCTTTGCAGGATCAGGCTCTTGGTGAACATGATACTATCGCTTCTCCAGCAAAGCGCAGCTCCTGCAAGGGACACTGATGTGTTCTCCTTTGTGGATTTGCCAGCAGGTGTTGCTGTGTAACTTGTCACCCACCCTGCTCAGATGGTGAATGCTCGTTCTCCCAAGCTATGACACCAACTGTCCGGTAGCCCCCTGGACTGTTCCTCTACTAAAATGCCTCAGATACAAAATGTAGATGCACCAAGTGACTGGAAAAATTGTTGGCTTGTTTGAATTTTGAGATTTATCTTTTTCCACAGATCTGCAATATTTTTATTCAGGCTAAAAGTTGAATGTGGTTTTGGTGGAGGTGATGTAATAAATAAAATAGTTGAAATACTGTTGTAAACGGCATTTTTAATAATAATTCTACTGATAATTTTTTTCAAACGTATTGCAGCAATGCTCAGGGATTCTGGTTGCTGAGACACTACGAAGTCTTCCTGCTCATTTGGTGTGCTTTGTATCAGATGTGTGCCTGGATAAGGAAGGGGAGGTTGTGTGGTCCAAATGTTTGCAGTTAAGAATGTAAACTTGAACCAGGCCAAATGAACATGCTTTTTCTTAGAAGTTCTAATATGAAATTGATGGTATAAAAAAAATCTTTATGAAAAGATCTTGAATGACCCAATTCCCACACAGACAGCCGTGTAACCTGTTGAATGTAGCTCAGCTTTGTGTCAGGGGGACCGTCTGTCCTAACAGCACAGCTTGTTCAGCCTTCCTGCCATTGGTCTCTGCCTGGATCACCAAAAAGGAATTCACTTATATTCACTTGTCCCTTTTGGCAGGTATTTGTTTGCTAGACTCAGACTGAGGCTAGCCAGTTAAGCTGTTGTACTGTCACCAGAGAATGATAATTTCTTGGTTATTAGTTTAGGTTCTAAGAGTGCCATCAGTGAATATTAAAACAAAACCTGTACTGTTGTGTATGTGACTCTGCACATGATGTGAGCATTTTTATATCAGTATGTTTTTGGTTTTACCTTACTAAACTATCTTGCCCTCAAGTTGGTGCAGATCAGAAAGAAGAAAAGGAAAAAAAAATCCAGTTAATTAGGGGAAAAAAATACCTTTTCCTCCTTAACATAGGAGGTGAGGTCAGAGCCTGTGTGTGCATCTTGGATGCAGTGCTTTGCTGGAGAGCCAAGGGTTTCCCTTCCTATTCATCTTGCTTTGGGGAAGCTAATAGTGGCTCGCTTGGACTTTGCTGCTATGACACTTCAGTCCTAATGGATATCTGATTCCTCCTTACTCTTGAGGCTCAGTCTGGTACCTGGTGTGTTCCAGAAGCCACTGGAGACTCCTGAGGATCTTTTGTTAATGAATCTTCAAGACATGCGTTACAGAGCAGTGCTGCCTGAAGTGGGCTTGTAACTGGCACAAAGAAGAAGATATTATGACCTCTATGAGGGGAGCTGAGATGCTGGCAGCTGCGTGGGAATATGTCTGCTGTCCCTGATACAAACCCAGCCAGAATGAGTGAGGAAGCCTCTTGGTTTTTCGTTTCATGAGCTTTGCTCGACTGTTCTGTACGAGCACTAGCTGAGGGACAGAACAAAAAGTTTGTGTCAGTTTTGCCGTTTCTCAGATCAGTTCTTCATCCCTAATTCTAAGTGCATGTTAATCCTTCTTAAAGCAGTTAATTGCTTTGCAGAATGACTTCCAGCTGGGAAGATAAATTGGACTTTTTTCCCCGTTACCAGTATATATTGTAGTGTTAGATGCCTAATTTGGTACAAAAGAGCAGCCTTGGTAACTCTGATGCTTCAAGTTTCTCCTAGAAGAAAAGTAGGGACTTAAAAATTTAGATCTGACTTACAATGCTGGAAAAACCCTGCAGTAGTGAATCCATAAAGGCTGGCTGTTGTTTATTGGCGTTGAGCTAAATAAGTTTATATTTTGAGTAATACAAAGCTAATTTATTAAGATATTACTTTAATAAGAAACTGGAGCAAGTTAATAGAAGCTTTTTGCCATGGAACTGTGATTCCAGTCTGACTCACACCTATTCAGGAAGTGCAGAAAGTTGTGTTAATGAATATGTAATATATAAGCTCATACTTCATATATTCAAAACAGTCTGTGAATGCACAGAGTGTTTTGCTACTGAATTAGGCAGGCAGAATAGCTAAGCTGCGTGATGGAATGACAGCACTGCCCGAGCCTGAGGTATGACAGTTTAAACTCTTTAAAAAAAATTATGCTCAATGGTCTTCATTTGCAAGGCTACAATAAGCAGTGTAAAATATAACAAAATAAAACCAGTTACAGCCATTCTGAGCAACTGTTGTGGAGTTGCAGTGCTGAGGTACTGGTGGCTGTGGAGAGGCACATCCATCCTCGCTGCCTTGGCAGGGCCCCGCAAACAGCACGTTTGGCACCTCAGAGCTGAGGTTAGCCAGCACTTTGCTGGGGTCCCAGAGGGGCTATCAGTGTAACGAGAATCTGTTTGCAGTAATCGGTGGCAGCGTTGACAGAATGTTCCAAACCATCTGCTCGAGGGGATGGTGTTAACTCTATCAAATCCTCCTATTGCAAGAACGCTGATCTCCGGACCCAGGAGGACTGCTGACAGGGAGTTCTTGCCAGGCCTGCATTAGGCTGCCTTCATCTCATCACCAAATGCACTAATGCCCCTTAGACAAGATGCTAAATATGTGTGAAATTAGGAAAACAGAATTATAGAATTGGAAGACTAACACACAGAAATTTTCTTATTCTCAGTGGTTCTGATTTTTTTTTAAGGTAGGATACAAATATTTTCTTCATCGTGCAAACATACTTTTTTAAAAAAATTAATCATCGTTCCCTACAGAGATGTAAGTAACACTGTTTTACCTCTCCTTTTAAGGTAACTCTGTTGCACCTCGAGTTTAGAAGTTGCTGGCTTTAGGAAAAATCATATTTTTAGCGAATACTGAGTTGGTTAAGAGCTTTGCGCAGAATATGCTACTTAATAATAGTTTTAACATTATACTAAGAAAGAGCACATATTTTGTCCTGAATGTTAAGGGCACAGAACATTAGTCTGCATATCTCTTAAAACCTTGCACTCATACGTTATTTCATTAAAAATATTCTGAGCATTATAGAGAAGGGATCATGCATACAGGGTTCCTCACAAGGATGAGGTTTAGCCTAGTGATACTAATGTGCCTTGGCTTCTTGTGTTGCCAGTGGGGAGGGAGAGAGGGTCTTCCAGGACAACTCTAGAAGAGCACATCTTTTGCCACAGCGAGTGTGTGTAGGGACATCAGCTTCATTAGACTTCTGTGAATACCTCCCTCCTTTTAATGCATGAGTCACCCTCCTGACATCAGTAGAATAATCTTTGTAGCTTTAGAAAACACATACTGTGTTTGATTTACATGGCAAGGCTGGGTCGGGTGGCATGCAGCACCTGTGAGAAGAGTCTGGGAGCTGCCCCCATGTTGGATAGAGCCATCTCCAGCCAGCTCTAAAATGGACCCTTCGCTGATAAAAGTAGAGCTCATCAGGGATGCTGGTTGTGCCTCTGTGAAAACACATTTAAGAAGGTATAACAAACACTGCTGAAAAGCTGAGAGAGAGAGAGGAGAGAGGGGGCAGACAACCCTGGTTAATCCACTGCACATATGTATTGATTTCTTGATATGATGAGTCAGACCAAAGCTTCATATAGTCCAGTATCATCTTCCCGTTGGCACTTAGTAGCATATAGGAAAAGAATATTAGAACTAAGTAAGATGTGTGTAATCTTTCCATTATATTCTCCTTTGAATGACAAGGGGCTCAGGTATTGTATCTAGGCTGCTGTATTTAATAGTAGGGTTCTTTCTTCCATGAATGCATTGAGTCACTTTTCCCTTTGGAAAATCAGAACTTATTTTTGGTGATTAGTTATATAACTTAATTAATTAGATTGATAACATAAATCCTCTGTGTTTAAAAGCTGCTGCCTAATATTTTCATTTAAGTCACATTTGCTTTTTTGTGTTGTGGGAAACAATAAGTAATAGTTTCCTCCTACCTGAGATTCATGATCCTACTGATCTGTGAGGCCAAGGCATTCCAGACAGAAGGTCATTTATATCTTTGTTCATCTGCCTTGCTCATCTTTATACCTCTATCCATATCTTCTAGGAAGGGTGGTCAAGCTGTGGGTACATATTAGATTAAGGTGGCAGTATAATTACATTCTTTCATCTTCTGAACTCACTTGCTAGTAACAACTAAGATTATTTGCATTTTTACTGGTAATTGAATTCTGAGTTGAAAACTAGCAATTTCATGTTGGGTCTTGGATGACCTGTGTAGTTCTAAAAGCCTGTTAGTAGTCATTTTAGCAGTTTCTTCTCAAATTTCTTCCTCCAACACTACTTCTGTCTTTAAGTATAAAAGCAGCTGATACTGGTGTTTGTATTGTCTGGGAAGTCCTATCGTTGCCAGTGTACCTGGGGTGTTTATAGCACATCTTTTATCTGCTCAGAAACAGAGGACAGAGAAGGTGCTGGCACTTGAAGAAAAAAGTGAATTTGTGGGTTTTACTACCTGAATTGTGCTACTGATGTGCTAAACATGGCATGCAAGTTGTCATTCTAGCATATTGTGATCAAGTATGTCAGAATAAGACTTATTATTACCTTCTGAATGCATTTTTTCTGCTGATCTGAAAAAAAATAGTGACAAGGAGGAAATTCAATGTCATTTATTTTGTTGTTTTGTGTTTGGGAGAGGAAAAGGGAGGGACACTTATGTGTTTTAATAGAGGAAGTGCTTGAGGGCTTTTGCTAGTCCCTTTAGTGCATCTCATCTCTTGCACTTGCTTCATTGAATACAGTCCCTTGTAGCTCATTTTTTCAGCTGCTTCAATGAGTACACACATTGTATTTCATCTCCTATAGCTGCTTCATTGAGTTCCCTTAGTGTGTCTCTTCTGTTAGTCTTCCATCCTGCTCTGCCCACTCCCTCAGCTCATTAATGTACAGAGGAAAGGATTCTACCAGTTATGAATGACACTTCTTCAATGAGAATATGCAATATTTGTACTTGTTTGCTTATGGTTCCATTTGTGCTTTTATGTTAAAGCTAAATACTGGTGTGATTAGCACCTGACCCATTCAACTTAAATTTCACACCCCCCACCCCCCTGGAAAAAATGGGAAAACTTCAGAAATACTCTGAAGGATGGACATTTTGTTAACTCTTGGTAAAACTTTCTTATGGGAATATATACAATGAAAAGAATAATTACACACACAACTTGTCGAGTGACTGTTACTACACATGTAGACAGTTGAGATAGTACTTGAAAGAATTGTGGTGGTAAATGGTATTCTAAAATTTGGTGAATTGCTCAGTCTTATTTTTGCTGTAAAGAACTGGTTTGTATTTCAAGATACTTTAACCACTGGCATACAAAAATATATTTGCTAATACTGCTTATGACAGATTAATGAATACTTAAATTACTTTTCAATTACTGTATGTTTTGACTTTGGTTCCATCATTTTCAAGTTAATAAATAAATATTCCTTGTACAATGCCATGAAAAAAAATCAGAATTTAATTAAAAAAACCTCACAAAATAAATCCCTAGGTTGAAACTCACAAGATGTTCACACTGAAAACCTCTATGTGGAGGGAACCAGAACAAACTGTCTAACCTGTTGTGTACTCCATCAAAATAGCACACATTTTAAATATTCGATATAGCAAACTGTGAATAAAAATCTCTATAAAATTATTTTGTAAGTTGAATAAGAAATAAAGACAAGAGAAATTCAAGTGATTCACAAGCAGAGTCAGAAGTCATCAAAACATTTTAGGAACTAATCACTTGGCTTTGTTTCTTATTATGATGCAAATGTAGTATTTCTTTATCCAACTAAAATTTGTTTGAAGGAGTTATTGACTGAAGTAATGCATTAGGAATATTATTCTTGTTACCTTATATTTATAAATGTACATGTACTTTGTATTTTTTAATGATCTGCAGTGTTAAACTTGATGCTCCTTTTGTTTTGTCATCTTAATTTCTTTTCTTTGCCAAACTTAGTGAAATTATGGAAATTATTTTATTGTATAGAGATTTTACTTTCCTATCACATTCCATCTGAGGGTTCTAAATTCTCATTTCTTTTACAAAGTTGTTTGTGAAAACAATTCCACAAAACTAAAATTCAGCTCTACGTCTTAGAGACTTAAGTTAAACCTTAAATCCCCATCACTTTTATCAAGAGGAGTGCTGATGCCATTTGTGAAATTGTTGAATTTAGTTCTTATTCTGTTGATAACTGGATGCTTGGTGAAACAATGGTAGGAAAAAGAGAACCAAAATTATTAATAGCACAAATCCCCTCTGGGTTTGTTTCAAAATTGTCACAGTAAAAATTGTCAATCTTTCCAAGTATGTTGGAGTTTTAAGTGTGTGTGATACCCTTCTAGGTATGAGAGTTGCTGTTTGATACTTATTTACTTTTAGTTTTCAGTGCAAGTATTTTCTTCAGAGGATTTTTAAAGAGAACTAATTTCTTTGAATTAGTTGCCCTGATGATTTTTTGAAGCAGATTATTTATAGAGCCAACATGTTGACACACTATCAACCATTTAAAAAAAACACAAACCTAATAAGGTTAATTGTCATATGAACCCTTCTCTGTAGTCTGCAATCTGTAGGCTTTGATTGTTTCTCTGGGGGAAACTCTGCCCAGATGGCATTTTCCTCAAGGCCCTGACCCACAAGAGGCCTGTGGAGATGGAGAACAAGGTGCATCTCCACAGACTAATTAATTTACTATTATAGCACCTGTTCCAGAATAGATAGGGCTGGAAAGGAAAACAGTCCCTGGGCACAGTGGTAGGCTCACTGGTAAATGGATTTGAGCTGATTATATTAAGCTGATGCTTTGATCATCTGAAGGCGTTAAAATGGAAATATGTTTTTGCTGGCTGTTGGCCTCCATGTGAGTGCAGTTTGTATTCTAAGTGAGCAGTAAGGAAAAAGCTGTTTGGACTCAAGCAAATAGCTTTTTGAAAGTGCACAAGAAAAGTGCGCTCCCTCACATTTCAAATTCAGGAATATTAACATACAGAATTATTTGCACTTGAAGGATTTCCTTAGATATTTCAGTATTTTGTTCATATTCTGTTAAGTCATCAGGATGAAACCCTAGAAACCCACCCATTTTCCATCATCTGTAGGTTGTCAATACATATTCTTGCCCTTGATTAAAGCACATGTTGGACCTTTAAGGAATGGAATGGTATTTGTAGGAAATAGAAGTAACCGCTTCAGTAAAATCTTGGTAAACTGCAATTAAATGCTGATCAAATGCTAGCAGGCAATGGCAAATCCTTGTGTAAACATTGCTGGGTAGTAAGTGGATTTACAATGTGTTAATCTGTACTCACTTTCACTTTATTGCCATTCGGATTCCCAGAAGGATTAGCTGTAATTTTATTGGCCCTGTGAGGCTATACTGTTTCTTCCCTTTTCAAATAAACTCAGGGATGTTTTTAAATTATTTTTTATCCTTTTTATTTATTTAGGATCCTATAAGCTGTAGGGTAAGAGTAATTGACCCTTGCCATTGTAAGGTTAAAACTGTGTGTAATTAAGGTCCTGTTAAATAATGCCTTTTTTTAAGGCAGTAGCGAAATCACAGCAAGCTGTATCAAAACTGAATAGCATATTTAGTATTACTGCACAAGGCAAAAGTGTTCTCTCCATCAAAATTATAGAAATGTTTCCAAATGAATACATTATTTTAAAAACAAATTTACATTATGATTATAGCATAAGTAAATGTATCTGTATATTATCATAAAACTGATAAAACCATAAAGCAACCCAGTTGCTAAGGAGAAGTACATGAACAGGATTCTAGATCTCTGTGTCATTTGTTTTTAACAACAACGTGGCACTCAGACCCCTGGTGGACTAAGAAAATACAGTGCAATTTGTGCAGCTTCTGAAAGAAAAATTGTCTCATTTGTCGAGTTAGTTGATGTTGTTTGCAACAGAGCAGAAAAAGAATGGCAAATCATAAAGCAATAATAAAAGTATGTTGATAGATAAAATTTCAGCCCTTCTTGAGAATCAGTAAAATGAGGCAAGAAACCTATTTAATGTCTTCAAGGGAGAATGATCTAGCACCAGCCACTTTGGGGTACTGGGCTGGGAGGTGAAGGAGACTGATTTCACAAGGGAACGGCATCTGGGTTGGTGGGTTAAACTAACTTCACAACAGGTCAGTGTGTGATTACCAGTGGCAGTGTGTTACCGCACGGTTAACTTTCTAGTTAGTACCGGGGCTCTGTATTTTGGTGTTCAGTTCTGCACTGGACTGTGATCAATGGCATGCTGCACAAGGTGAAAACCAAACGTAAATGTTGGTGTAAGTTGTTAATTAAAACTGAAAGCCAAAATTTGGTGTTAATCTTAGCACTTTTTTTGGCCAGACTTAATTATTCCAGTTATGACACTTGAATCAATGGCAAAGCTTTTTTGACTTCAAGAGCAAAAGGTCTATGTTTTGCAAGATGATAGGATAGTTGAAAAAGTAGCTTAAAGGCATTTTTTTAAAGTGGTAGGATGTTATTAGTAACTTTTTCCTAAAAGGAAACAAAAGCAGACCCAAAATAATTCTGTTTTGAACCATGTATTCTGTTCCAGGATGTATTTTCCTCTTTATTTTTGAGTTTATTTTTTTCCTCTTAATCTTTTGAGATAAAGATGACTAACTGAAGATCTGCAAGCATCTTTCTGCAAATATTTGTCCTGAAGATAGGTAGCAGCCCATTTTTAAATATAGATAAATTCTGAAACAAAAATGCTAGAATATTCCCAGGAAGTGGTCAATTAGTTGTCTGTAGAGCAGATGATAAAATCTCTGTTCCAGATTTTGTGCTCTAGGCTCAAACCAGACTGCTCTGGAAGTGAAAACTAAGGGTAAATACTGAGAAATGGATCAAGCTTGGGACAGCTCATGAGATGCAAAAAAGGTCGGCATATGGAAAAGGTGCAGCAGATGAAGGTAGAATGAAGGGTAGTGTTCAATAAGATTTTCATTAAGATTGAAGCTATTTCCCATGTGCTTTTATTTTGCTACACTTTTTTTGCAACTTTGAGCAACGAGATGCTGCAAGAGTAACAATTGTAACAAGCAATTGAAAATAAAGGTAAAAGAGTTAAAATGTCTACTATGCAAAGGAAGAATCTTTTAAGTCTGGAGACTTATTTCTTAGTTGAAAGGGCTCAAATTGATCACCAAAATGTATGAAACTCTCAGAACTTTAACAACAAAATTGCTTTCCATACCTGTCTATCTAGTTAACTCTGTAAAGATGGAACTCGAGTGAATGCATGAATTTGTATATGCATCGCTTAACCTAAAACCTATTTTTCCAAAGCTTCCTCGTTCCCTTTTTTTTTCTTTCCTCAAGTTTGAAATCTTCTTTTAAACAACATTGCATCACTTCAGAAAAAGAGAACAAACATCTCTCTCCAGCTGTTTCATCAAATACAGTAAGAAAAATTGTCACTGTTTGACTCAGGATTGGCAATTAAACCAGCGACAATAACACTCTGGATCCCCTCCACCTCCCACCCAGCTAGGGAAAGGAGAGAGAGAATTGAGGAGAGACATCTTTCTGGATGGAAAACTAAACTAGACAGCTTTAATTAAATACTAATGATAAAAGAAAATGTGTATAAATATATACTAGTCTGTGGAGGAATGTGAAAACCCTATTGCCTCCCCCCACCCCCAGCAACTCCTATGGCACTCTCCTTAGCAGTGAATAGTCCTGAAATGTCCCAGACCACTTCCAAAAATTGCAGCAGAGCAAAACAGGAGCTGAGGGTAGAGTTGTGAGGGTCAGGAATATACAAGCCTAGGGATCAATGTTGATGGATAGACGGAGTCTTGCCCAGACACTGGGCATCAACAGAAGAGAAGGGAAAAAAGAAGGGCTTGACTTCCGTGATCCCTAACTTTATACCAAGAGCCATGTAAATATATGGAATGGAATACTTTGGTTTGCCAACTTTGCTGTCTCTCTAGTCTACTTCTCCCTATGGGACGGTTGTAGATACAAGTCTTCTGCTCCTTTAGTATCCAAAGCAGTAGATTCAACAAGTTAGAGCAAAGTTTCCTTGGTCTCTCAGCATGAAGTATAAACATTCAGGTGTTATCAGTCCACTAGCTAGAAAACTTGTGTGCTGCTTAAAAGAGAGTTCACTGAAGAGAAAATGATCAGTAAAAGGAAAAATGGCTTCATCCTGGCTCAAACCAGAACAAAAAGGAGATTGATCTGTACTTGCTATTTGCTACAGATGGCTTTTAAGTCCCATTCCACTTGAGGTTTTGGCATATTGTTTCTGCTGTTAGCCATTGCCTCATTTCTTCCTTTTTTTGGTGGTCAGCAGTGTCTTCTGAGTAGGTCCTCAATGGGCAAAAGAGAAGGAATGTCCCTGTCTGTGACACATTTGTGCTACACTTTTGGGCTCCTAAAAATAGCAGGACATTGAGCTGCTTTTTAAAAACGCAGAAGTATGCTCTTGAGGTCATCAATCATCCGAAGAAACAAGGAGATTTTACCAGATAAGTGAAGCTTTGAAGAAGCCAGTTAAGAGACTGCCTAAACATGAAACCATAGAAAACTAGAAATAGGCACTAACTCCAGATGAGAGGCTTTGTTTTGTTTTTATGAAAAATACAGAAAATTAAAAGCTTCTATTTTCTGTAAATTATTTTTTTTTATTATTCTGAAGTCTGCACAGCTAAAAGTATACCTAGGGAGAAAAAAAAAGGCAGTTTGGGGAAGAGGAAACACAATTATGAGAATGCCCAAGGGAGATTGACTGATAGAGGCCTGGCAAATAAACATCTGGTGAAGGCAATGGATCAGCTTGTAGGCTGAGTTTTTCTAAACCACTGAACTGCTACAGATGCAAAATCAGCAGGTATTAGGTTGTTAGTGCTCATTTTAAAAAAAAAAATCTACTTAAGCCATTTGGTTTAAATGTGGAGTGACAGGTGACTGAGAGCAGAACACTTCTTGTGAAGATTTCCAGAGGATTGTTCTAAAGGTGCTGAAGCAAAATGCCAGTTAAATTTACTCAAAACTTTCAGTGATGTTCATAGCCTTTTGTGCCATCATGTACGAAGCAAGGAAGTGCTTTCAAAACTATTCAATAATATACTTAAATAGCATTTTCATTTCATATGGTGTGAAGCACTCAGTACAAAAGAAGCAATTTTTCTGAAAGTGTTGATGAACTAGGAAACTGGACAAGTGGAAGATATTTATCTCGTGGCTTGTCAAAGAAACCTGGCTGGTGTTTGGTTTCAATTACGTATGTGTTGAGCAAGAATAATGCAGAGGAGTGGCACTTGTAGCCGCTGCATCTCCCCAGCTAGTTAAGAGACTTTTAATGTCTGTTTGTATATTAATTTTAAATGGGTGACTCTTAGTCACCTCAGTCATAAGCAGAGATATGGGAATAAGTTCAAGTTGATGAGTATCAGGCTTGCTTACTTTGTAAATCAGAAACTGTTTCATAAATAGTATTAGGCCAAGTTCTTGCTTCACAATATATTATGAGAGTATTTGAAGTTACAGGGGTCTTTGCAAATTGCTACTCAGTAGGCTGTTGGCAGTTGTCTATTAACACTAACGTACTGATTAGCAAACTATTAAAAATTTATTAATATTCAACCAGTATTCTATGACATACACACTTTAAAACACACGACTGGCTTTATTCTTATATGTACCAATGAATAGCAGTATAACAAAGTGCTGCAGTTACTTTGGTTTTATGCTCATTACACAATTACCTTCATTACGATTACTTTCTGCTGATCAAAAGCACTACCCAATCTTTTAAAAAAGCAGGAATTTTGTAATTTTTTTTAATGTGAGCTTGATTCTGCCCAGGGGCCAGCCTACTTGAAGATTGGGATTGGTGGTTATAAAAAGCAGAAGTGGCCACCAAGTAGAGGCAGGATGGATTGTCAGCCCAACAGACTTGTTTACATCAGGACAATACCTGTCGCCTCATTACCAGTAGAGTTCCCTTTGCTGACTGTCAATGTACATTGTGACCATGAGAATTAAAAAAACTAACCTAGCCCCTAACAGCTTTGAATGCTGGTATGAAAAGCTGAAAAATCATAAGAAAGCTACTTAAGGAAAGGTATTTGTATCAATATTAGAATGGAAGAAAAAAGGAGCTGGACAAGCAGGGGATGTAACACATCTGTCTGTAGTACAACCAAACAAACTGTTCTGAGCAGCGAATGAGTACGGCAGAAGTTTCATGCTTCCCTTTAAACTGGTGGCATAGAGAGAAAGCTCCATCTTTTCTGAATGAAGGTGGACACAAGTGTGCTACCTGTGAAATGCCACCACTTAGAATTCTGTTTAGTTATTAAACAGAAATATATTGTTGTCATCCCTCCTGTTCTGCTTGGTGAGAATTGTATAAAAGTGTGTTTCATTCTCCGTAACAGTGAGAACCAAGACAGTTGGGTTTTGTATAGTTCTATTAATAATACAGTGAGCATCAAACAAAAAAATGTCTTCTGAGAAGTATGAGCTGTGGGAATTATATTAATCTCCTGAACTGGAACTGTAGAGGCTTAGAAAGCTTAAATCAAGGGCATCCAAATTTTGCCCAACTGAGGGCTGTGTTGGCATCCTGTCTGGAGCTTGAAGGTTGAATCTCATTGCTTATTACTGGCCTCCGCTGTAACTTGGAGCTGCAGCTAATGGAGATAAGCTCAAAACTGGAGGGTAAAACATTCCTGGTACCTGCACTAGAGGTTGGGGGTTTTTGTATTAAAATGACTACGTACACAGCAGAAAGCACTGTTATTTTTCTTTTCACTCCTCAATAGTTTTCATGTCCACTGATTTCAGGATATACTAGTGTGGAATCCAAGACTCAAGCTGGTTTCTTTCTTTCTAATGTGTCCACGACAGTAATAAATTCCATGCATACAAAAATAAGGTGATTTAATCTAACCTGTAAATTAACTTATAGAAACTGCTTCAAATTGTCGACATTTGGCTTCTAGTGTCCAACTCTGACAATGCATAAAGCATCATACAAATAACTGATAACAAATTAACGGAGAAATTTGTTTTAATTTTAAGCATTGCCTTTGGTACATTTCTTTTTTTTTACTTCTTGCTGGGGACTTGTAACAGTACTACCAGACAAGGTCATCTTGCAATTGCAATATACTAGTGCATATATTGAACCTCTACTTCAGGATTTCTGTTTGAACCTGAGAGTTCACAAAGAAATGTTCATTTAGACCAAAGTATCGTTTTCTTCCTTGCTCTTTCCATAAGATAATTATCCTGCCACTCCATGTTCATCTTTTGAGGTCTATAAAATCATGATTTGAACAGTGTCTGAAGTGTTCTATATTCAAATAAGAACATCTAGGATAACAAATTCAGATGGCAGGACAATAGGTCGATAGTTTATCTTTCCTAGCTCTCATATCATAATCTCTACTATAATCTCAGCATTTTTTTCATAACTTTTGGATTAATTTATAACTACAAAGCTTTTAGAGTTTTGGTAGTTTATTTTGGTTTTGGTTTCACACACACTCACATTTCACTTGTGGTACATATACCAATATCTCAGGCTACATCTTTTGAAGACATTAGTAAATAATTTTGCTTTACTTAGAACAGTAATTTTGGGTTCTTCAGGGGCTCCAAGAACAATTTTACTGCAGGTAATCAGGAAGCATGTTCCTGTCAAACATTAGAATGTGTGTATTATGGGTACTTCATCAATCCACTCTGCCTCTTGCATTTGTTACTACTTTCAATGGTACAACATTCTTCTTACTTACAACTTTTACATTAAATGAAGACTACGTTTGCTCTAAATATTGCACTGAGGCTAAGATGCTAAACAGATGGGGAAATAGAGACAGATTCATCAAAGTAATCTCATGGACAATAACTTTATATTTCTACAAGATTTCCCTCTTTGTTTTTAGTAGGTGAAAAAGAAAAGGAGACACATCAAATAGCTGTTTAAGATAAAGGGATGATTTGAATGGATGGGTGGGGAAACATTTATTTTATTTCAAATAGAAGAATGTTGCTTTATGTGCAGGTGGATTGCAGAAGGTTTCCCTCTTCTGAAGCCCATCTGGGAAGTTAGTTTAGCTCTATTGATGTTTAAGACTCCTCCTTTCATCACAACCACATGCCAAGACAATAAGTAATTGAACTGTGTGTTTTGCCTTTTTAAAAAGGTGTAATCTCCTTCTGAAGTGTAGAGAGATGTTTAGCAGGATTTTTCTAATTTATCTGTCATCACACCATGCAGGCAAGGTTCCAAGCCTAGACTGCAGTATCTCTATAATCTCTTTTTGATGAACACCTGTTTGTGGTGTACAAATGTGTATCTGCTGAGATGCAAAATTGAAATTATTTTAACAGTATAAGAATAATTAGGAATCTTTTTTAAAGGTCCACCTGTTCAAAATACTGTTTTGTTTATTTCTACGTTACATATGACATAGACACACATCCTTAGCAATTATGACTGCATAGGCATAATTTTTCTCTCATATTTTACCCTAAAAATGAAATTATCTGTAATTAAAAAAAAAATAATCAGATGGGTGGAAATTGAAAAAAAAAAAAATGTATTTAGGCAGAGATTACAATTTGTGCTTTATATAACATAGCTATTAAAAGAACAAATACTGTATTTAAAAATAATAGATATCTGTTCCACATTTTCACTTATTTGAGTTATAGCCATTTTAATTACAAGATTAAAATATATCTGTTTCATTAAAATCCCTCACAAAAAAGCAATTACTATAGATTTTTGAGATTAATTGATAAACATAGGTATGCATGGTCCACTTCAAAACTAGAAAAAAATAACGAGAACTTTTAAATATATTTTAAGCATGGATCTTCCATTCATTAATTTATTTTATGCCTTATAATGTAAAGAGTTGTATTTTATAATAAATTTAATCTAAAGTTCTAATTATTTGCTTCTTCTATCTTGTTACACTATTTCTTAGAGAATAACTGAACAAGTCTTTGTTTTAATTTGTTTCAAAATTTCAATTGCTGCAATTTTAATTTGTTTCAAAACCAAGTTTGTTTCAATTCTTAAAAACTGAAATTTCAAATTAAAAATCTTTATGAATGTATAAATACAAAAATACATCCCTTAGTTCATAAGTTATGTCTCTTTATTATAGACTTCCACCCCTTCATCAGTAGGAGGTGTTTTGAAGGCTGGTTAAACACTGTTGTGGGTGATTTATCACCATGAGGTGTATATTTACAATTGTAATATAATTCTGAAAGTCTTTTACTGTTTATATTTCCTAATAATTTCAAAATGAGAAGTGAAGTATATCTAAACTAGCTAAGCATACCTTTTTCAATAGGTAATACCTCTTTTAAAAGACACGAAGTAAACAAAATATGATCAATTCAAGGAAGAGGGGAATTGTCATAAAAATGTAGTTTTATTCTCACTAGTACTGTTTCTAATTCACTGCGGATGTTAGGGAGTAATGTTCACAGATAAATGGAACTAGTTGTTTCTTAAATAAATCTCCCCATCTTTCAGATTTTAGTCAAATTATGTAATTCAGTTGAAGAGGTTTCTTACTAATTTCTTTTCTTGTCTTGAATACTTTTACTGCTATTGATCTTAGGTAACCTTTCATAGAAGGTTATTCCATTGTTTAGTGGAACAATGGAATAAAACTCTCTATTTACTGTAATGAACCCTATAAATGGCAGATAATTTAGGTTTTGCAAGTTTCCATTACAACACTTTGCTTTCATCTGCTTTAAGCTTGCAAAGCTTGAACTGTTTGAGAAATTTTGCTCAACTAGTTTCTGCTTGCAGTCTATGATATTGGATGGTTTACTTGAAAATGGAAATAAAATCACTCCAGCCATTTTGTAAATGGAGGCAGTTGGACACACAATACTTTTTCCTTCTTCACAGTAGAGAGGGAAATAAAATAGTAGGTATTGGTTTTGACTGGGTTATAAAGGAAGAGGGTGAAGCATGGGCACAGTCATCTGTAAATGAACTCTTTGTTTTAACTTGGGGAATAACTTAAGGAAATAATTTCAGTTTCAAAGTCTCTTTTGAAGAATGTGTTTTTTTTTCCCTGTATGCTAAGATTTTTGTAGAGCTGTATGAAACGTGTTTGGAAAATAAACTAGATTTCTCCCCAAGTGGAATTCTAAACCCTTTCTTGTTTTGAGACATGCTTTTTGGTCCATGTGTCCTTCAGTTTCGCCATTTAATTTTTTTCCTCAAAGTTATGTTTATGAAAAGTTATTTGCATTAAATTAATAAACTATATCACTAAACTGAATATTTTGTTTCATTCTTTGGGTATCTGTTACTTGTGTTGGCATAGCAAGGTAGTAGTTACAGGACCAGAGTGAAGATGTAACAATGGTAAAGACTTTATGTAAAATGGAATAGGAAGTTTGCTGGAGTAAAGAAATTGTGTCATCTCTGTCTTTCCTTTGTATTTGAGCCTCTTCTAGTTGTTTATGGTAGCACTATAAAATTGAAATAAAAAATACATTTAGCCACTGCCCTGAAAAGAGAAGTACCAACCTGGTAGATTTAAGTTGAAAAAGCCAACCAACCAAAAAACATTAAAAATACATGTTAAAGTATTTTTTATTTTCCACTTTGAAATTACTACACCACTACATTTCCAATATGATTTAATAAATTTTAAAGATCTCAAAAATCAAAGCAAAATATATATTATCAAATATTAATAATTTTTCGTGGAAATGTAAAAACAGTGGAAAAAAATTAAGGTCCCAGAAAGATGGAAAAGAAGTTGTTTATCCAGCTCATGATGCAAGTAATGTAGACTAAATTAAAATATTGAAGTAATGAAAAATTTGAATACAAATTATAACATGTTTTACAGAATCATGCAGAAAAGGGAGGGCCATTTATTTCTTTAATATGTCTATATCCCTTAGTTCATGCTAGTCTACATGTTTTAAGCTTTCATTTAAGAATGAATTTCTGGAAGTGATACAGATGTCACAGTGCAGACAGACACCCTGTCATATTGGATTTAGTCTTGCGGAAAGGTGTCTTACACAAACAATAACAGCAGCAAAAGTGGGACTGCCATGTTCCTACATCACGTTCTCTACAATGAGCACTTCACAGTCTAGTTGCAACCATTTACAGTCAGACCTAATTAAACACAGGCACGTTTTTCTTTCTACTAAAAGCAAACAACCCATGTATAATGGTTATATTGTTAACTTTAATAAAAAGCTACAAACTGTGAAGGATGAGATTCCAACAGCAAGGTTAAGTCAGTGATGTATGTACATAGAGTTTTGGATTCAGTGTGTTGTTTAACAGTTCAGCTAGTTAGAAAATAGAAAAAGAATGTTTTGAATTTTTTTTCCCATTTTTGCACTTAGGTAAAACAATGAATGGTGCTTTCTTTCCTAAGGAAATCTGACTGAATTGTTGAAACTGAGCATGAGTGTGGAGAACAGTCCGCGACAATGAGGTTGTGCCTTAAAGTGTATGAGTATACAGAATTCAGTGGAAAGAAAGGGATTATGTTGAAATGTTTATATTTTCTTTCTGAGATGAATTTTCAGAAAATACAGAAGTGTACAGTTTCAAACAATTTTTCAAAGGGAAGTAGGGAAACCTTAAACCAGGTCTATTTTAAGTTTTTGAGTGGTAAAGGCACAATATAAACATGTAGCAAACTGGGTCGTTGTTACTGAGGATACTTTAATTTGGCACTTACTGATCATAGCAATATATTCTTGTGCAAGGCTACATTAAATGAGTGTGTAGATGAAGACACTGAGGGATGCAGTCTCACTTATTCTTGGGATCAAGCTAGCAAGTTAAAATATCAAGTGAACATCAGCCTAGTAGTTTTTTAGGGTCTTTGGTTCCATAATGTGTTCTGAGCTTTTTTATCCTCTTGGTTTTAATCATTTAAGTAGCATTGTTTATACTGTTGGATGCTCAGTCCAGGATGGATTTGCAAGACCATGTTTCATCTAATTTTAGGTGGAAGAGTATCTCTCTTTCCTGTGGTCTTATGTGTAGAAATTACACACAATACTTTTCTCATTAGAAATTTATGAAATTAGTTCAAATATAATAACTAAGGGACTTGTTACATCTAACAAACATTTCCTTAATTATATACCATAAATAATAACCATTATAAATTTGGAACCTGAAATAACTGGTGGAAGTAATCTTCCATTTAAGTGATCCTTTAAATGTATTTTGTTGAACACCATATCCCCTTTATTTCTTTTATGTTGGCCATGGAAATTCACTTCTTTTAACCCTTCTGCTTGCATCTTATTTCCTAAACATTTGAATAGAATCACTGTCCCTTTCTGTTTCTAGTTCAGACATATAGTAGAATGTGCCAACCCCCAATCGTGTGTTATTCTAGGTTCCGAGTTTGCAATTCTTGTAAACAAGAAAGTGACTGCTTATGTTTCTGTCTCTTTCATTCTCTAATGTTTTCACCCTGTCATGTCATCAACCATACCTATAAAATATACTCTAATTTACCAGACCAATTAAAGTAATCTTTCCTTTCCAACCCATGTGAAAATTCAAGGCCCAGCTCCAGTAACACATTCTGTTAAGCTCTAGTTTCTCTAAATAAGTTCTCTAAATTATTTTCTTGAGGCAGTTTTAAGAAGTAAGGGTGATCAGAGGGCTTACAATGGCTACTAAAAGCTAAAACTTTATTATCAGAAACCTGAAACCTGTTATAAGAATTACTAGTGTTTTCATTATATTGGTGACTGAAGCTCCAGCTATTGGTCCAGACCCTTCTTTTATAACATAAGGTACAAATACAGAAGTAAAAGATAGACCCTGACCTGAAGAACTCATAGTCAAAGTAGAATCATGAAAAGAGAGAGAATGAGGGTGTCAGAAGTCTTTCATTAGAGTGATTGAGAAAAATGATGCATTTGGGGAGGTGTCAAAGGGGAGGCATTAAGAGATATTAGAGATACCAGTTGGAGTTAGAAGAATGGCTTAAAGTAGGGAGAAAAAGACAACCTTGAACTTACTTCTGAGAAAAGCTTTTATAGTAAACCTTTCAGTGCCATGAAATTCAGTGGACACTAAGTCTATGCAGTTGAACTAAGGACACTGTCTTTCAAAAGACATCTGCTCGTTATTCTTTGCCAACTTGTTTTTGAGAATACCAAGATTTCAGAATAGATGAAAATTTTCATTTTTTCAGTGCCATGCAAAACTATGAATATACATAAGAACACCATGCCTTCAGTTAGCTCAAATATACTATTTAGAATTTTATGTATGCTATAGTTACCCTGTGTGGCTATCTGGGTACCCATGCTGATGAATCCTGATTTGGATTTTGTACAGTTTTTATATTGCTTCATGGAAGATCTGTATCATGAATCATTTGCAACCTTGTGGTTTTCAGTGTTTCAGTGCTTTTGACAGTACTGTAGAGACGTTCAGGTGAAAAGGGACAGATACTGTCAACTGATGGTTGGAAAGAGCAGAATTGCTTTTCTGCAACTTCTAAAATCCACATTAATCAAGAAAACATGTAAATATTAAACGGAAATCTACTTGCTCATAAACCTTTGGGTTTTCCCAATACGTGTTCCCCATATCCCCTTTTCTCTGGGGACTGAAAGAGGAGGTTGCAATTGGTTTCCCTTGTCTGCACTCACGCAACCTTGTTTCATGGGTCACAGATTTGTTAATCTGGGTCCGACAGGTCAATAAGAACAAGGAGTGGGTGTTTGGCCTGAGACTTAAGCAGGCTACCTGCTTTAAACTGAAGAAGAAAAAAAAAGATTAAGGACTCTAGCAAACTTTGTTCTGTATTGTTTTTAAAAGGGATGTAGAAGAAAGTGGAAGAAGTACAGATGACTATTGTAGCTCCTTAATGAAATGTGACAATGGCTGGCTGATTCTTCCCTCCTCCTGCCTTTTTTTTTTCCCCAGCAGAAGACTGAAATCTCAGCAACATTAAATATATTGCAGAAAATATCAACCTTCCTCTTTCTATAAAAATTGTTTAAAAGCTGTCATTTATTTATTCAGTTAATAAATTAAAATGTAACTATTTTCTAAAAGCATGAAGAAAATAATTCATCTGGTACTACTTGCAGTTGCATGTTCTTCAATAGTGGAAAAAGATGGGCTGCACAGAGAGGCAGAATAAGGCAGTAGTTCATGCTGTGAACAACAATTAGGGAGGAACCTATGCTGAATGCATAATCAGTTACTCATAAGGTGAAAGGCCAGGAGAAGACCTCCAGCAGAGAGGCCGCCAATAGTATGAGGTGTGAGGGAGTCCAAAAAAGAAGTTCCCCTTGCATAGAGAGAGGTTGTATGGCTTGAAATAATTTGTCAGAAATCCATTACAGATGAAGATATGCTGAAGAAGTGGGCTTTTGTAGAAGAAAAGAGGAAATGAAGGTGCAGAAAAGCACCATAAATTTAATCTTCTTTCTGCAGTGGAAGGACAAGGGTGTATTCCCAGTGTTTGGGAGCTCTAGTCAACCAGGTCTGAAGTCGTTGGCTTTGTAAGTCATGAAAAAGTGAGGGTAGGCTCAGCCAGTCTAGTGTCTGCAAGTGTACAGAAAAAAAGAAGGTGGCCTGACACCCTGTTACTGATTTGAATCCAGTAAATGCTGCATATCATATTCCTTATCCAAACCAAACCATACATGGACAATGATAATGGAAGATCTTGACTTTAGACTGAGTACTAACTGAATAAAATATGGAGACTTGGCTCTGTATTAGGACAAAAATACAATAAAACAGGGAATTAAATTGATTAGTTTGATCTTATTTCTGATACAGTCTCTGCAGTATGTACTAAGTCTTAGCAGGATCACAAAGTGTTGGAACTGAGGCTATACAAGAATTTTCCTACTATGAAAACTTGCTTGACTGAACAAGTTAAAATTATTCAGTATGTGGGTTCCTATCTGTTATATACTGACAGGTGTCTTCATTACTGCAACAGGCTAAATGTTTTCTACGAGTCAAAAGTATGAAAACTACCCAGATTTCTGGTAAATACTCTCAGAAAATAGTTACACATCACATTGTGTGGTACAGTATTTAAAGACTTCTGTTTACTGGGCTCATATCCAGTGGTTTGAAAGATTAAATCTGATTTTTAAAACTCTCTATAATTAAGTGCAGGGATCCAAACACTTCTACTTTGAGATTACTGGAGGATGTGTGAAATATTTATTCAGTTCCAGTTTGCCAAGTACCCAGTAGAATTGTGGATTCCTTTGATTCTGATTATTTTAACTTCGATAAGACCCAAACCACGTGAGGTCTAACTTTTTCTTCCTTTTCTCTCTTCCTTTTCTCTATTGCATTGAAGTAGTGGGTCAGATTAGAGAATCTATATCTAAACATTTCTAGTGCTGAAATGCAGACTGAGACTACTTAAATTGTCACTGCGATTCTGCCTGGCTTTTTGGGCATCCCAAATTTACACATAGTTTGTTTGTTAGAGCTAATGATCTACTTCCAAGTGAACTTTATGGAATCCCAGAAGCATCTGGACTAATGCACTATTCCAAGCACTGTAGTATATCTTTCAGGTTCAACTGAGACTTAAATAATGATGATATTGATATTTTGCAGCCCAAGTATCTTGAACTCATCTTAAGTGTAAGCTGAAACAAGGTCAGAAAGATCTGAAGGCTCAGTAGGATATAGTAGATTTTGGTCGTAGTATTGTGGGAAACAGTTCCAGTTTAAACAAAACAAAACAAAACAAATCCTCTAAAGCTAGAGAAATAATCATTAACTCTTTTGTGATACAGAATTTCTTTGGTTCAGAAGATATCATCCTCTATTATCCCTGCCTTAGCGTTTCAAGAGGGCAGAAATACACATGGTACTTGCTCCGCCACCTTAAACTTTGACTGAGGGAGGCAAGGGAAATGCTTAGAGCAGAGTCATGGGAGGGCAAGGTTTTAAATAAAAATTGCTTTGTGACACAATGCAACTCTTCAGGAGTATGTATCCTGTACAATTCAATCCCTGTCCCTGAAATCTTCAAGGTGACCTCCCACTTGTGTTGAAAAAAAGTCTTTAGGAGGGACCACCCGGCTAGGAACTGGAGCTCTAAGTGTTGCCTTGTAGGTCTAGTAGAGTTCAGGAATGTCCCTGTTTAGATTGCTTTGTATTTTTTGTTTTAATTGTTCTCTCAACCCTGAATGAAAAAATGAACAATAATAGAGCTGTGTGAGATTGAAATATATGAATCCATAATAATTTCCCTCGGCTTTCAGGAAAGCTAAAGAGTAAATATCAAACCGCTCAGAATTGGTGATCTCTAAGTCTTCTGTCTCTTCTGACCCTTTTTAATTCTAGTCTTACATCGTAGATGCTACATTGCTACAAAGCAGCATTTAAAGTGATCTGAGAGCTATTGTAATGTTTTTGGGTCATCAGCTAGAGCGAGCTAATTTTAGGCCAGCAATTCTTCATTCTCCCTTTCTATCTCCTAATTTTCTTTCATTTTTGCACATATTTTTGTGTCTTTTGTACAGTAGGTTTGCGTAAGGTTTATACCTAGTTCTCATTTGCTCTCATTATTTCAAACTTAAAAATTAATAAGAGAACAGGACACTAAAAAAAAATAAATACTGTTATGAAAGTAACCCAGGAAATCTTGTTTCACTGGTTCAGGTTATAATAGAAGCTAATATTTTAATCTCATTAATGAGAAATCTTCTATGGTGCTTTATGGTAACTTTTGTGTGAATAAGTTAAAAACAAAGGTGAACAACTTAAGTCTAAACATTTCCTACAGTCACACTAATGACTAATGACTTCCTCTTACAGTTTATGGGATTGTCAGAGCCAATAGAGTAATGGCAAACGTGCCTATTGAAATCTAAGCTCTCTTGTGAAAATGAGTTACTACTGGCATCTCCTCAATTTAAATACTATGCATTCTGCTGTATTTTCTGCATTTAAAGAAAGTCACATTCTCTTCCCTGCTGCCTTCAATGCAGTCAGCATCTCTTTAATTTTTTTTCCATTAATATTGCAGTACTTCGGTACTCATTTTAAAGATAGATGGATTTTTTTTTTTCTCATAAAGAAGAACATTGTGGGGTAAAAAAACCCGCTGGATGTGATTTCAAAAAATGTCAAAATATGTCAAACGCAGAAACCACTCAAGGGTTTCATTAGCTGAAGCTTTGGTGATAAGTGTCATCTTGTCAAAGACCCACCCATCTCTCCCAATACATTACCAAATGTACTAATTTCCTTGCTGAGCTTGATGTTTATTGTATAGCTGAAATTGAAAATGGTCGGTAATGGAGTGAGCTTCAATCCAAGACCAATTCTGAATCTAAATTACCTGCTTCTTTCAATAGCATTGACAGAGGAGAGCTTTGTGCACCTTGTACCTAATCAACCCTTACTGTGACCCTAAATTCAGCAGTCTTCAGAGATTAATAATAAAATCCTCAGTTCAAACAAGTATTTGCCCTGAACAAGTTGCCCATTTCTTATGCTGAAAATGAAAGAATGTGACATTTTTTAAAGCTCTGCATGTTGTGGACCCTCACTAATTTTTGATCTTTGATCTAAGGAGGCAGTTTTATGAATAGAAATCCCACGTAGGCCTGAAGCATGTGCTCTTAAAGAAAACATGTTTTTTGAAGGAATAATTTTATTCTGTTTTAAAATAGAAATTAAATTAAAACATCTATTTACAGGTGTGAAATCAGTGTTGGAGGATACTTTTTCTCCAAAACCAAGTCTACTTCTGTAGAACGACAAATAATTAAGAGGACTACATTAAGAATAGCGTGGTTAATTTAATTTTATCTCTTTATAGATTATAAAACCTTTTCAAGCTAGTGATTTACCCAGTTTCAAAAGTTTTCACCAGGTTACAAAAGTGTGAGAGGTTGTAGCATCTTGGACTTTGCTTTATCTATTGCTTTATCCATCCCACAGAAGGTACAGGTCATAGTACAGACTACTTGGTTGTTAATTTGGAACCTGAATTGAAATGTTTTGAGACAAAGGGGGAAAGTTGGTTTTACTACAATCAACAGGGGGAAGTTGTGGTTTTTTTTCTGAAATCAATAGGGAAAAGTCCTAACTGGAAAAGGAAAACGATGATCCAAACTGATGGAGCAGAATGAAATTTCCTTTTGTTTAGCAACATCCAATTTCAGGGCAGGAGACCATGACATGGTCTTTAGTAGTTGAAAAATGCAGGCTGCAGGCAGCTTAGGAAGCAGAATTTTCGGGCTCCTTTAGGTGAGATCCAAGAAGAGTATGGTGGTGAAAGGGGTAGATAGAGGATGATGTCCTAGAGTGAAGTAGACTGGTTTCCTTCGGGAGAGGGCAGTGGTGAGGTATGTGACAGAGTGTTTGTCTACTAACTTGGTGGAAAAAAAATGCAAGTGAAATTTAAGATTAACTGCTCCTTATGTAATTATTGCATCAGCTGGTGGATTTGTCAGTAAAGCTGCCTAGAAGGACATAATTCAGCTTGCATTTTGCAGAGTCCTTAATTTTTCCAGCATGTGTTTTCCACTGTGTTTTGTTTGTGGTCCTTGGCCACAATGTCCTTCCTGCATCCAGCAGGCCCCTGTGCATCTCTCTTGGAGCGGTTGGTTGGGGTGGAGCAGCTGAGTTATGATGTCCCAATTGCTTTGGAGATCATCCCATGTACTGAACCCATTGAACCATATTAAATGGATTTTTGCTGTAAAACCAAAGAAATTTATTGTAGCTGTGGATAGTTAGCATGGTTTGGATGTGTTAATGTTCCTCACACTAGAACTAATGACAGGGAACTCTGTAGATGTTTTGGATAAGCAACAGTGGAGCACATAGAGAAGTTCCTCTGTGTCCTGGAGCATCCTTTTTATTATGGATCTTATCAAAACTTTGGAAAAAATCTCAGGCTTTTGTTTCTTGACTTTCACATCAGGATGTATTGCAGGGAAGGTTTGGGTGTGCTGGTTTGAAGACACCACTGACCCGTTATCTAGAAACCCAATCACCGATTCACATCACTGACCGGTGTCCCCCAACCTTGTAATTTGTATTGACAACTTTGGTCCCTACTTCTTCAATTTATATTGATCTAAGCTATATTTAAACCTCTCCATTGTCGTTATCCCACGGTTGGTTATAGTGTAAACACAGGGAAGTTCAGTAACACTTAACTTTTTCCCAGTCAAATGGTGCAGCACACAAAGACACCGCCTCCACAGCAAGCTGCTTGCATCCCTGCAGAGTGGCTGCAGAATTCTACTGACTCAGAATTGCTACTTGGCAACACTTATGACAGTGTCTTTTTTGCACTTTGCAAAGATTTAAATCAGTAAATAGAAGATGATGGAAAAACAGGCAAATTCCTCTGCATGCTGAGAATCTTGGATTGTGGGGAAATTTTTAATATTATCTTGCATATTAATTTCAATAAAGAGAAGAGGTTGTTTTCTTGCACATAACAGCAAGCATTGAAAGAAATATGCCTGCTTATTGTCCACTCATCTAATCTGTAAAATGGGAACCTGTTTCTTGGTCAGAATAAAAAAAATCTTTAGTCTTAAAGACCAAAAGAAACAAAGAAAAAATATAACACACTTGCTGAGAGTAAATGGTAGCTAGAAAATTCTGCATAGCTGTATCTGTTAGTTATCAAGTATGGCAGTCTTGTCTCTTGTACTGCTCTTCACTCCATCTCAGAACTTTAGTCTCAATATTGTGCCTGTAGTCCATTGAAATAATCCATAAAAGCAAACTAATTAGTTGCACTGGAAATAATAAGTGGCATGGTCTTGTTTTCTTTCTCATGTTCTGCTCCCATACCAGAGCACTAATAATCTGGAGTAATTTCTGAGAAAGCATCAATACTTGCATCATTTCTGCTCAGAATTTTGTGCATAGCCAGTGGGGGGTTTGGTTTAGGTCACTAGGCTGCATTTACCCTGGATGCTTATTGGCTGAAAAAAGGGGTCATGTAATTATTCTTCTGTGCTAAAAACAGATTCTAACAGAAAACCATGTTCGTTCTATACTTCAAGGGCTACTTGTTGAATATTTAGTGAATTGCTGCCACATTTCTTTTTGATGAAGCTGCAGAGCACTTTATACTAACCTACCTTATCTCATCATGTACTGGAATCCTCGGACCTCTCAGCTTTTTTCTCCAGGATTATTGTGACCTCTTTCATCCCTGCATTCCTATTGCTCTTCTGAGTGATAATTATTTAGATAATCCATACCTTCCTCAAATTGTTTCCATGTGCCTGTTTATGAGACTGAAGCTATAAGCTGGCATAGCTCACTGACACAGCTGAACTTGTCTTGTAATAAACCTCTGACATATTGTATCCATATTCTAATTAAATATTACTTCTCTCATTAACATTTTAATTAATACTTTCTTGGCTATAGGTCAAATATCATGTGGTTATTACTTGTTTGTTTAGTAACAGATGGCTGGATCTGACAGTACTTCAAGTGCTTTGTGGGTCTGTGGTTAGTAGAAGGGTAATTCGGTGTGGGCTTTTCTCTTTTCAAAGCTAGATATGATTTGAGGCTTAATTCAGCAAGACTTGATCACCATCTACAGAGTGCTTTGAGAATTTATAACTCCATTTAATCTATGTATGCACAAGTATGTGTGTTTGGACACAGATGTCATTCAATGCTGAAAGTCGTTGGGTTTTTTTTGTTTATTGTATCTGTAGGGTAAGTTCACAGCTCCAAAGTCAGTTCCTGTGGGAAACACAAATGCATATGTGCACATAAGCATATCTCCCTTTTTCCTGTATAACTTGATTGAACTTGACTTTCATCTTCTTGTGAGCAGCTCCTTTGTGCTATTCTTCATCTTTTCATCTTCCACTCAGGGAATGGTGTCTTTTTTTTTTTTGGTTTTTCCACCTTGATTCCCTGAGAGTTTTATTGAGCCTGGTTGTGATCTTTGGTCCTAGCTGGAGACCTGTTCTTCAGTGGGATCTCAGGCTTTTTGAGGATAATAATTTTGGCAGGAAGACAGGTCCAGACCCTTAAGGGTAATTCTCCTTATGCACCTCTTTTCCTAACAGAACTAGGCCTACTCAAGGCAGTCTCTGAATTCTTCATGAGACACTTGTAGCATGAATGTGCCACATATGTTACAACTCACTACTAGTATCCCTTTTCTTATGCATTGAACTAAAATTTGTGTTTAGAGCAACGTTGCACCCAGTAAGTGGTTTATTAAAATCTTCCATTAGTGTTCTGTGTAGCATTCTACAGGTATAAGAGGTGGCAATAATAGGAACTAACTTTCATGCTGTCTAATCAGTAACAAAACATCACCATGGATTTTACTGTCCAATAATTGATCATTGCATCAATTATTCATCCAAGCTGAAGATGTAGCTGGCTAATAGATGTCAATTTTACAGGATAAAGCTCATAACAAAAATTATCTGTTAGCATACAATAGGAAACACAGGTACTGAGCTAGATTGATGAAACTCACAAAAAATTTAAAAGAAACTGAATAACTTGCATGTCTTCTTCCCTGAATGTTATGGGATTATGGGGAATAAAAGAGGTATCTTTGGATTAGTAGCTCTTAGACTTCAGAATTATTTACCCTTACTTCTTAGCTATGTGGGTTGGAGAATTTATCATTTGGGCACTTCAGCTGCATATTTGCTGTGTAATTTGATGTTTCAAGGTGTGAGCATTGCTACCATAATGGTTGGTAGGTGCAATGGGACTGTGTAAAGGCTTCAAGGAATCCTGTAATTTGGAAAAAGAAAATCTTTATGCCACACCTAAGTATCTGGAGGACCTTGTTTTGTCTGTTGTGTATTTTTCTTTTCATATTTTCAAAGTGAATTGGTTTTAATTCTTGTTATTATATATATTTTCTGTTTTACCTATTATGTTGTAGCCCATGCTAATACACCTAAAAGTGAAGTACACAGGAATGGACACAGAATGTAGGTATCTTTTTAAAGTTCTGAATTTAAATAGACGGTCTGTGTGCTCCCTGCTCATTGCAACAAGCAGTCATCATGAGAAGTCATAGTTATCAATAAAACGGAGTAGTTAGCAGCTTATCAGTTAGAATAGATGGCTGACTTCCAACCTTGAATCTCCCTGCCAATATGTTCAGTTGTTCAGTATGTTCAGCCTTGATACCCCCAAAACAAGGAAGCTGTTGGAAGTGGGGGGCGAAGAGGTAAGAAGGTATCAGAAACAAAGCAGAACTTCAGCTATCCTTGCAAAATACAGAGAGACACTGGGCAGGTTAAAACTCCAGAAAGACCTGCAAAAATTGTTTGTAGTCTTTAGCTGATTTTATTACAGAAGTGCTGATGTCTAAACTGTAGTTGGAACCTGATTATACTACTCATTGTATAAAAACAGAACAGATAGCCCCAAAGAATTTATACTCTCAATAGGCAGTCAAATAAAAGAGTGGGAGAACAGAGGAGGTGATTTTTCAAAAGCATACTGGAAGTCAGTAACAGAGCTGGGATAAAACTGGGAGTCCTGATCCAAAGTTTATTCCATAATCAAAATTGTGTTACTTGACTGACCAGGCGAATGTAATATATTTAATTAGATAAATGCCTTGATGTATCAGGGCTCCCTGTGACCATTATCAAGAAAATTATATAGATTTTCCCTACTTCTCATCTTCAGATGAATTAAGAATAATTGTATTAGGTTCTAGGAGATGTTTTTGTATCTTACCTAAAGCAAATTCAGACAAAGTTGCACATAACTCTGTTGCTAGAGGTCATGTTATTTCCTGTTCCAGGCAGAAAGACACACAGAAAGATTTAAACCAGTACCTTGAAGTTTGCTTGCTTTTTTCTCTCTGCTGGACCCTTACTATTGATTGAACACACTTATTTCTGAGGCTTAAAATGAAAATTTCCTGAATTAATAGAAACAGCGGTAACTGCATTTTGTGGTATTTATGGATATTTGCAGCTGTTTGGTTAATAGTAGTGTTTGCAGATACTGTCAGACACTTATTAAAAAGCCCAAATAGTTTAACAAAAGATCACAAAATAAAGTAACTTGAAATATGTTCTATTGAAAGCATGTGTATGCAGCCTTGTGACAATGCTTCAGTGGAGAATAATTCAGACAGAGTAATGAATGTAAAGTCTGACTCGTAAAGTTCTATCAAGGTTGTTGTTAATCACTGAAAATTACTTACAAAATATTTGGGGGTGTTTTGGATGTTTTATCTCCCCTTGGTATGTTAAGGTGTTAAATTGTCAGCAGATATGATTTTACATCACTCTATGAACATTAAAAGGACAATGATGACTTACTGAGGATCAGCATTTATATTTCATTTAAGCATTTTTAGGATTTTAGATACAATCATGCAACAGATACAAAACTAAAGGGCATTGTTCAGGTGAGTTGATGCAACCTATCTTTATTACCCTTGTGTGTAATTCCTCACACAAGCATTTTCATAGTTTCTCATTCTGCAAGCCCTTGCATTTTGCTGATTACACCAAAGAATGACAGGAGCAGTCATACCTCTGTTGGGTAGATATTTTGGCCAAGCAGATCTATCCTAGCAGTTTGCCTCATGCTCATTGCTATTCTTTCCAGAGAGCAGTACAGAAATAAGGAAGTGCATGTTGTGCATTCATTTTAGTTGTCTTCATCTGGTAAAAAAAAACAAAACTACATTAGATTAATGGATTTGTAGAAATCATCAGGAAGAGTGCAAAGATTACCCACTAAATGTGGGAATATTGTAAATAATGAACTGAACTTATCCTCAGCAAAGAAGTGGAAGATACTTTTTAAAAAGTAAATGCATTGAAGTCTCCAAAGTGGAACCCCTCAGGTTGAATCACATGGGTAACTAATGACTGAGTAGCAAAATAAATGGAATAGAAAATGCATCCTGGGATGAACAGCTGGGGAAAACTGGAGTCCTTGAAAACAAATACTTCGATTTATCCCATCTCTTGGCATTAAAACTTGCCTGGTGTCCCCCATGTTCCATCTGTAAGAAGATTGCAGAAAGAATCTTAGTATGTCAGCATTGTGCTTGGGATGAGTATTAAGAGGTGACAAAAAATGAAGTGATACCTTGAAATGAAAATAAACTTACTCTTCACCACACAGTGCAGAAGCCATGTTAAAATTTTGCACAACTCTGTGTTAAATCCTACAAAAGTTGCTTGAATTCCCTTGGATGCCATTGATTGTTATAATGGCCTCTTCTATAGACACAGGTTTTCTCTCTGGAGTGGGGAGACATGCACATGTTAAAATAAAATAAGGTGGATGTTAGAGGAAGCTGTGATTAACACCTGGAATGAAGATGACATCATGGGACACAGGTGCACCCTGGGCTTCCATGCAAATTGTCTCCTCCTTCCACTGGTGCTGTGGGATTAACACCATTTCTGAATCTGCTTCAAAACATTTCTGAATCTGTTTCAAAACATTTTCTGGTTCTTCCAATGGAACAGTCTTTTGTGCCATTGAGAACTTTTCAGAACTTTTCAGAGACTTGGTCTCATATAATCTTCTCCTAAGAGTTTTACTCTAGCTTTGTCAAAGGAGGTGACACTTTGTACTCACATGTTAGGCTGTAAAATCTGCATAAACACCTGGGGAAAACTGGAGTCCTTGAAAACAAATACATGGTTGTCTTTAGATATTCATTACCAAATGTCAAAGTACGGCAAATCACACAACATATGAGGGAGGTGAATCAAGTGCTTTAGATGCAGGAGCTCTGTTGACAGGAATTATTATTCCAACAGACCAGAAGGAACCTAAAATATTATACTCACAGGAGATTAAATTGGTTTCTGGTGATTCATGGCCTTATTTAGTCTCATTGAGAAACTATTTAAAAATTTAATGTGTTTGTCTTATTAGGGCCTCTTCTTTAGTTAGAGGTGAGATCAAAAACTCCTGCAACTAGGGGTGTTGGTGGGGAATAAGGTCCATTCCCTGAATTTGGTTTTAAATGTGCTCCTGTGGAAAGGATCAGAGTAGGATCTACTGAGCATCAGGAGGATGAGTGAGAATTGACTGATCCAAGGTATGCTGATCGTACTCTCCGAGCCTCTCAGTCCATTGCAGGCTCAGCAGAAATATCAGCACTTTTATTTAATCAATCTGATGGAATGGACCAGAAAAACTCAATTCAGGAGAAATATAACATGTCAGGATAAATTCTGGCAACCTATGCTTGATGAATCCCCAAAAGCTAAATGCAAAATAATTGTCCAAGTTTATAACTGACTTTTACCTAAATTAGTTTTCTGGCTGTGATTTCCAGACTTCATTCACAATAAGCAAAGCAAATTTCCTGGAACAAGTACTGGAAAAATCTTACCTATTTACTTAAAGTCAGAATTTTGAAGATCAGACAGTTTTGTGTGTTTTGCAAATAAAAATTATATCCTCATGAACTTGGTTGGACTATATATAGAGGAGAAGTGTCAACTAATACTTCTCTTCTGTTTCAGAAGCAAGTCCATGGGCCAAAGGTGACTTATATTGTGTGGTTTAGACTAATTCTTTTTATAGAATTTTCTCAAAGTTCTGAACTCTGCTGTCATATTCACAAAACACTACTACACAGTAAATCATTCAACTGCTCAGTTTGGCAAAACAGTGCCCTTTGCTGCTCAAATAGCATGCCATTGTCACCTTGCTTAGATGAAAAACTATCATGCAATTCTTTCACACTGTTTCCTAAGTACGACTGCTTAGAAGGCCATTCAAAGAAGGAATGAAAGTCACTTACCTAAAACTGCATTTTTTTCCAAATTGGATTCTCCATGTTCACTTCTTCAAATTCTTAATTTCATTCTTGTACTTAAGTAGGCAGGACAATTTAAGCTGATGAGTTTCACATCCCCTGTATGTTCTTGCAATTCAAAACCCCCAGTGATAAGGAGGAGAGGACCAGAATTCCAAGGCACCACAGCACATGCAGCTATAGTAAGAAGCCAATGTCAGAAGATCAGTTGACATGGATCCCACAAATACTATTGTGAAGAGTGATTAATCCTAGTTTTATTCTGAAAATAATGGGACTCGTTAAGTTCTAAAGTATGTCTTATGTAAATCTTCTCCATTTTGTAGACTCTACCTTGATTTAACTTATGTTGCTCTGATGAAGTTCTGGACAGTTAGGGATCCTAAGGCTCTGTGCAACTATGAAATCATGTGTCTTTGTTCAGAAAGTGGATTGTTTTGGACAAATTTATGCTGGAGATTGATAGATAGTTGCTTGGTTTTTAGAAGTAAGGTTTCATAGCATTGCAAAGTTGGACATCAACAAAATGACTGTTACTATATTAAAATACCCAACGCATTTACCATGAACATGATAACCTTATTGTTATTGGAGCTACTTATTAATTCTCACATCAGGAAAATATTGATATACAGCTGTCTGTAAATTTTGCTCAGCTATTGTTATACCATACATCAATCTCTGTGGTGAAAACCACACAAATAATTTGGGATAGGGAGGGTGGAGGGTGAGGAATCCAGGTTAAGAACCCATAAAGCCTACATTTACAAGGCAGTAAGTCAAGAGTTCTGGGATCTATGTCATTCTAATATCCTAATTTAGACAGTGTCATCTACAGTATATCAGAATGTCATGTTACCCCATAAAGATATGTAGTGAAAACTGAAAATCTGAGCAATAGTGTAAATCCATAAAATGAAAAGTGTTTTAAAGCATACCATGGCACTCCTCAACTCTTACAACCACTGTGTGCTGTCCAATGCCTAAAAAAATCTTTAACTTGCACTTACTTCAAAGTTCAGAAGGGTTGCAATCTACCCCAGGGGATAAGTATCCTGGGGGGGATGTTGTGGACATGCTTCTTTTTATCAGCTTTACACTGTTAACTGGCAAGAGGGAGAATGTATGGTGTTAGTTAATTCCATCAGCTTTATACTCCAGGAGATTATACTTATACTAACCTGATATTTCTGGGAATAGATGTGTTGATGTGAAGCCATGTTGTGTCAGGTGTGCCTCCCAAAATGGTCATGTTCAAAGAGAATCTATTCCAGCAACACAGTATGTTCTGACACTCACAGCCACCCAAAATACGATGTGCTGTCTTTCCAATGGCTTTCGTGAACACACATCTTGCCTGGTTTTAAACTCCTTGCTTTTAGTTTAGTGTACAGTTGTAAAATCAAGAAATGAATCGAACTCTTAAGTTCTAGATCTCTTATTTTTCAGGACACGCTAATACAATTTTGGGAGTAACTGGTTAAGCTCTGGCTTGTAAAACTCTTAATTCTAGATCCTCAGCACATGCAAACTACTCCAGCTCCTCTGACTTCAGTGGAGCTAAGCTAATGTGCTTCAGCTACCAGTGTCACACTATTCAAGTGAGTAAATGAAATATTTCCATTTTTAAAATCTATAGCAGCTCTTTAAAAAAAACTCAGCATGCTGGTTAAATGATCCAAACTACACCAAATCTCACTGTATAAATGAGAAATTTCCCTGCATATTTCTGTGTATTATGTCAATAACATATCCAAAATTGGGGAGAAAAAAAAAATTGAAAATAGAACTATAACAATCATGGTGAATGTAGGATGCATACAGAATATGCATATTTTCAAGTACTGCTTTTGAAAACATTGCTGCTCGGGAATTAATTTCATGCTTCTTAATGCTAGTCCACACTGTTTCAGTTCTAACAACAAATTGAATGAGATTTTTATGAAAAAAGAAGGAAGGTTTACCCAGTTCACATCTTGGAGGTTACAGTATGTTTAAACATATATTTTCTTTTAGTCTAACCTTGTCTGGAAGATATAGGAAAACTAATTTGCCTTATTTACATATGGCACAATCTATCCAGCATTCAAGGGTTTGTCAGAAACAGGAACATTGTGCATTTCCATGGTAACAGATGGCATGCTGACAGTATCTGGCTCGTTGCAGCTTCGTCTAGGCAGGCCAGCAATTAATCAGCCATCTACATGCACAAAATTCTTTGTGAGTGAATGGCACTGCTCCTCTGTAGTGCTGCCTGTGCTTTTACAATTTTTGTATTCCTGCAGGGCAAAGTACTTTTTTGTCTCTTATGCTCATTTTCTGTAGCTTCCAAAAAAACCCCAGTAAAGAATACAAAAATAGAAACAAGTTTGCACGTGATTTAGAAAAAACATTATTTCTTCAGCATATAAGATGTATGTGGATCTTGTTTTTATTCCATTACTTTCCTTGTTTCCTCTCCCTCCCTACTTTTCACAGGCTTTCTATGCCATGTGTCTCTTTCTGTCTATTTGACATACGTGAGGTTTTTGGACACGTAACTCTCCAAAGGCATGCAGAAAGGGAGTTGTCAACAGGATGACCACTCCAGGGCTTTTATGCCAACAGGAATGTTGTGGTTAAAGCAAGCCTTGAGCCATCCTAAAAGCCCCTCATTGCCTGTTTAAATGGCATCTTATATCTGTGTTTCCCCTCTGGCAGCTGCATTGCACCATCAGGGTTGCGGAACTGACCATGTTCTTACATCAAGTGATCACTCTTCTTCATAATTAATGCAAAACTTAATTTATCAGAGTTCTTTTTCTGCTCCTTTTGAATGTGCTGTGGGAGAATATAAGCTCCTTAGGATGTTTTGTCATTCCTTGTGCATAAGGCAGAGCTGGGTTAGAGCTTTGCACTGGTATTCATAGACGTAGTTACTATTGACAGCACTTCATATCCAGCTGCATAATGAGATCCTTCTCCCTTCATCTTCTGGAGAGATCATTCATGGAGTTTCCCTTTCAGGAGGGTTATCTTCACAACTGCTGCTTTACTAAGTTCTAAGCAGAGTATCAACACTTGGATTGATTTCAAAGTTACGGGACATGAGACTTCAGAGGGTTGTATTGATGAACCTGGGATCTGGTGGCCTATGAAGTTTCAAGGTCAAAATATTTGCAGTAAAACTGGATCTGTGAATTTTGTTAATTTTCTTCAAAATCTCTCTGATACATGCCAAAGCCTTATCTCTGAGATGAAACTACATGTTGAGTAGGATTTAGCTTTCTTTAGCTAAATCTTTCTGTTAGCCTATAGGCAATCCCAGCAAGTATAAGTTTTGCCTTTGATAGAGGGATAATTTACCCAGATATAGCAATTTTAAGAAGAAATTTGTTTCTCAAATATTCAGTTCATAGTATAGCTGAGTCTCTTACTGCTACTGAAACAAATTCTGCTTATGGGACTTAAGGTGATTCAAAAGAAAACACAAGACTAATCTTAGTGTTTTGCTTCAAATTCATTATTTTTGGACAATTTGCAGACATCTAGCCTCTGTCCTAACGAAGTAATGGCACATGGTTTTCAATGGTGAGATTGTCTTTGATAGTCAACTTCCTTAGTCTTTGTTTCATCTTTTGTACCAGTTTGTTATGTCAAAGGTGTTTTATGCTTGTTGTGGGTTTTAACACTGCATGTTTCTCTTCTCCATTCTAACTATTCTGTGGACTCATGAAGAATCCACAGAAAAATCATGAGATGTAGTTGTCATGGATTAGTGAACCTTTCATGCTAAATGTTTTTGACTTGTAACTCTTTCTAACTTGAAGAATACACTGGGCAAGTGTGAGTATTTTGGCTGGGAGTTAGTTTTCTTCATAGCAGCTGGTATGGGCTGTGTTTTGGCTTGGTGCTGGAAAGAGTGTTGATGATACAAGGATGTTTTCCTATCCCCTGCAGGGCTTACACAGAGTCAGGGCTTTTTTCTGCTTCTTACTGCCCCACCAGCAGGTAGGTTGGAGATGCATAAAAATGTTGGGAGGGAACACAGCTGGCACAGCTGACCCCAGCTGATCAAAGGGATTTTCCATAACATATGATGTCATCATACTCACCAATAAAACTAGGAGAGAGGTTGGCAGAGGGGCCACTGCCCACAGAGAGCAACACAAATAGCTGCCTTGGAGTGTTAAACAATATAGCCATGCAGCACTGGACTTGGTTAGTTGACAGGGTAGTTCTCAGAAGGCTGATCATTTTATTTTTGTTGAAAAGGTGTGCTTTTGTTTTAGGATAGGTATGTAAAAATGTATAAATAGAGAATGTGTATATGCATATACATGTATATACCCTTTAATAACTTTCTGGTTCATTTTGCTGTGGCAAATAATCTGATTGTCCAATCCATTTTTAAAGGAGTCTTTTAACAGGGTAGTCTATCAGTACATGCCTCCTCTGTAGAATTTTTAGTGCTTTCCTTACTTTGTTACCTCCATTGAAGTAGTTCACCACAAGGTTGATATTACAGCTATTTTTCTAGCTCTGCCATGATTACAAGTAACATACAAAGGTACTGTTGTCAACCTTGTAAAAAATATAAATCTTTACAGTTTCTTTGTAGAAGTTTAAGAACTATGTCATTGCTCTCCAATAATTTTCTGAAGATGTTGGCAGAATATATACATAGTTTCATCAGAAATAGATTTACTGATCACTTTGAAGATGGTTTAAACAGGAGAGGCATGATCTGCTCTTTGCCAGTTAGTATATATGACCTGAGTGTAATGCTCAGTCATCATACACTTGGGTGACTTTGCTGCTGTTTGTGCTTGCTGGAATTTCAGCTGCTACTTTAGTGCAGTAACAGTGTTATTTGGCTTGTAAGCTTTTAGCTTTGCAAACAGTTTATAGTGGTCTGTTTTTTTTTTAATGTTACTGCAATTTAATACAGATTTTCATATGGTTTTTAGCCACCTTTTTTTTCCTTTCATGTTTTCCCTGGTATGCACCAGAGATTATAGCAAATGAAATTTTGATTTTGCTGAAATTGGTCTGATAAGACAGGGATTTTATACTATGTTTTTCTTTTTGCTCTTCAGGTGTTTTGTCTTGACTTTTATATTTTTTTTAAATAAATCTAGAAACGTTGAGGGTTTTGTTAAACTATTTTTTTACTGATCTGTATAGCTCCCTACATTGGGAGCTATATATAATATATATATATGTATATATAGCTATATATATATATAATAATTAAGAACTTGAACAGTACAGAATGGTAACAAATTTGTTGGATCGTGAGGTCCATTTTCTTGGATTTACAGGAGATCATCATTGCCACAAATAATCTCTCAGTCAAAATAAAGATGAGCTATCCTGTAAGGACCCTGACTAAGGATAGGATGTCATAATATCTTCAGTTTAATAGGGATAACTTTAAGCTGAGATCCAGGTGTGATAAGAGTTTCTTCTGTGTGGAAGCAGATAGCCACAGCATATGCAGCACCCTACACAAGTGACATGGAATCAACACGTGTAGCTGATGTCTGATAAGTGCATAAGGATTATTTAAATACATTTGATCTCCATATTATTAATATAGAGAGTATATCTTTAAAGAGGAAAAGAAATTATTTACTGAAAGGCATAGTAGTATTATTAAATGTTTTACTCTAATGCATTAAAATGTAGTCTTCGGTACTCAAAAAATATATCATCAAACATTTGGAATAATTAATACTTTTCCTTTAAAAATTAATACCAAATTGTATTAACTCATTGCAAGGTATCTTTAAGGATAAACTTTGATGGCATCATTAGGGTTCCTTAGATTTTTACATTGAAAATTTCCAAAACTCCTGCTCCTCCTACTTTAGAGTTCATTTATCCCAGTAGGAAGATAGGGTTTCCTCAGCAGTCGCCTTGGCTAGGGGAAGACATGGGGGTTGATTTTGCTGTATGTGGCCAATTATGTTGACCTTTGTGATGGCAAGCCTGGAATCTTGAGTTTTCCTCCTATTTAGGACTCCTTCATAGCAGCATAATACTTTGCTGCCATGTCAGTTTGTGGTCTAATATTTTTACAGCCCAGCAATGCACATTTGGAGATTGTGATTAGCATCCCTAATTCCTTGGAAAAAAAATTTAAAAAGCCTTGTTAGAACTAGAAAGCTGAAGTCTAAAATAGTCCACCTGCTGTTCTAAAGAATATTATTTTAGTGCCCTGGGGACATGCGAAGTTGTAACCTACTGATGTCAGGATTAGATTTTATAAGGCTTTTTTTCATCTAAGTGTTTTTGATAACTTGGCAAAGCATTTTCTGTTGTTTGTTTCTGTTCAATTTTTCTTAAAAACAGCGTTCCAAGATCCACAAAGACAGTAGCTTATAAAAGGGATGATGTCCCATTTTCATTTCACATAAGATATTATTTATTAGATAACAGATTAAGATTATTATTAACTAATCACAGGAGAAAAGGATTTTTCCTACACTTACTGTTTTAAGTTGAATTTTACTCATTTTATAATTCTGTGGTTACTGAATGTAGTGGATTTGATTTTCTTATTGTACGACTAACTTTTCATAGCAACAATTACAATAACAACATAGATACACAAAAATAACATAAATATACAGAAATTTGTTTCCTGTAATGGGAGTGTTTATGCTACTGACAGGACAGAGGCAGAGATGTTTATTTTGTGTTTAGTAGTGCTTAGACTCACAGCTGCTCTTGCCATAAAATCCATCTATTGTTCCGAAATGAATCAGTATTCAGGTAAGATTTTTTAAAATGTATGCTTCCCTTCTGTAGAATTTAGGTTTTTGGAACTGAATTAGGTGGCACTACCTTCTATGGTGTTAGTAGGGAACTATCTCCCCGTCACAGCCTTGGTGATGGAGAGCTACCTGCCTCACCCTGTTCACTGAGAAATTCAAACTGAATTTCTTTTCGCTATTTGCAATTGTTAAAGTTTCTGTAGCTTCACCTTTAGATGTCTTGTAATAATCTTACTTTCTGCAAAAAAAAAAAAAAAAAAAATAGTTTGGGGTTTTTTTTTCTAAAGAGGGGGATGCAAGGCACTGGGGGCAAAAGGGTTCAAGATCACTTATAAGACAACTACTGTCATGAAGACTTGTGGTTTAAGGCAATACCTGTCCATATGGCCTATTAGTCTTTTGGTTATGTCTTTTTCCTTGTTGAGATATTAGAGAAGGCTGTTGTCTGATGATAAACATACTTACCTTTTCAAATTATAGTGTGGAAAATGTTTGAGACCTAATTTAAACTCTTTTGGTAAAGATGATAGTGTTTACGGTAGCTAATTTATTCATCAAGTATCACTTTTTTTGTGTTCACCTTTAATTGCAAGCAGCCTATGAGTTTCTTACATCTATTGAAACAATTCTGTGGATAATTTCTGCAAGTAATTTTCAGTTTGCTGTGCTTGCACACTGCCCCTTGCACTGTACTCACTGAAAAATTGCTTTTTGCTATTCCAATATATTCTTTATGCTCTCTGCTTGGTTTTTTTTCATATTCCTAGACAATGATGAGGGGAATATGCCTTCCTCCTAGCGGGTGGGGACATCTCAAGTGAGAGAATTGCTGAAAGGTTTTGTGGAAAAAAACACTGCAGGTCTGTCCTGTTTTTATACAGGGCACCTTAGCCTTCTAGTTACCCTCAGAGAGGATACAAAGTTGGATGAAATTTTATCTGACTCACAACAGAGAAGGTGGATCAGACCCAATACTTGTCTTCCTCTCACAGAGCTGCTGGGTTTTTTAACCCTTTCCTTCTTCCCTCTTCTGCATCTGTCCTTCTTCTCTCTTCTTCCTCACAGAATCACAGAACTACCAAGACTGGAAAAGACCTTTAAGATCATCAAGTCCAGCCTGTGACCAACATCACCACACCATCTAGACTATGGCACTAAGTGCCACATCCAGCCTTTCCTTGAACACATCCAGGGACGGTGCCTCCACCACTTCCTTGGGAAGTCCATTCCAATGTTTAATCACCCTCTCCGTGAGGAAGTACTTCCTAATATCCAACCTAAACCTCCCCTGGAGCAGCGTGAGACTGTGCCCTCTTGTCTTGTCACTAGTTTCCTGGAAAAAGAGCCCAGCCCCCACATGACTACAACCTCCCTTCAGGTAGTTGAAGAGAGTGATAAGGTCCCCCGGAGTCTCCTCTTGTCCAGGCTAAACAACCCCAGCACCCTCAACCTCTCCCTATAAGACTTTCCCTCTAGTCCTTTCACCAGCCTTGTTGCTCTCCTCTGGACCCCCTCCAGCACCTCAACATCCTTCTTGAATGAGGGGCCCAGAACTGGACACAGGACTCGAGGTGAGGCCTCACCAGTGCTGAGTACAGGGGGAGAATCACATCCCTACTCCTGCTGGCCACAGCATTCCTGATACAAGCCAGGATGCCATTGGCCTTCCGGGCCACCTGGGCACACTGCTGGCTCATGTTCAACCAGCTGTCCACCAGCACTCCCAGGTCCCTCTCTGCCAGGCTGCTCTCCAGCCACTCTTCCCCCAGCCTGTAGCGCTGCCTGGGGTTATTGTGGCCAAAGTGCAGGACCCTGCACTTGGTCTTGTTGAATTTCCTCAAGGATGTTAGTCTTTGCTTGTGCTCTTTGTCCTCTGGTTGATCTTAAAGTTTGGCACAAGTGAGCTGACTGAATCTTGACTGTAATAGAAATCCAGCATACAGGGATTTGCTTAGTGGTAGTGTGAAACAGTAGATTATGTTGGTGGTTTCCATGTGAACGAATGGTAGTGGCTTAAGAAGGGTCCTTGCTGCTGAAAACACTACTTGGGCAGAAGGACCTAGGACATGCTGCTACATGAGGGTGTGTGCTCTTGAGCTGTGAACCACTTGTGGCCCCCCCCCACCACTGTCTCCAACTGTCAACCTGAAGGAAGGGGAGTTTCCTACTTGGGTTTCTAGACTAATGTGGGACTTTTCAGAGGATGCGTTTCAACTGTTCAGCTTGAAGCTTTGAAAAGAGGTGTTTTCTCCTTGAAAACCAGAGTGATGCTTGGTACTACTGTTCTTAATTTGATTAAAATTCTTCCCTTTGCTTTCAGTCATAATAAGGTGTATGTGTCATTTTGCTTGCCTTCTAAAAGCAGTTGTGGAAAACAGATGCTGGATGTTGAATCCTATCTAAACAAAATTTGCTTAATGCAGTCACAAACCTCACTGAATGTACATTTGAGCTGATCTTTCTCTCCTTCCCTATGCAAAGCAGGTAGTAAAAAAATACACAGTCCTAAAGAAGAACCTCAGTGATTCCAGTTTATCAGAGTGCTTGAGTCTGTGAGTTTGGCCTGTCGACTGATGGTGATGAAGCTTCTCAGGGGGCCCCTATTAACACTAAAATTATTTAATATTTTATTAATTAATTACTGACTGTTTTATGCAGATAATGCTGCTATGGATGGTCCATTAATAAAACGTGTACTAAATACCTAAAACAATTTTCTACATGTTGAAAAATGACTGATTAGTAGCAGACTCCTAATAAATGTTAAGAAAACAAAATGTGCAATTTTTTGGCACTAAAAGAAAATTACAGGTAACTCCAGATGAAATGATAATTAGAACAGCAAGTGGCACTGTGATGGAGCAAATTAAATCCTTTAGGCATCTTGTGGTTATTTTGGATGAATCTCTACTTTCTCTAATCACTTGGATTATATTGCTCAGAGAGTAAACTTGTGATTGGGGGATTAATACACATATAATTTGACTCTGGATGCCAGAGAATTGTAGCTCTCAATGGTAAATACTGTCAATTACTTATTCTGGTTTTATAATTTACAGTGCAGCTTCCTGATAAGTTCGGATTCTAATCCTATCAATATGTAGTAGTTTTTGTGTTTGTTTGTTCAACTTCGTATGAAATATCATTGCATGTTGTATCAGAAAGAGAAAAAGGTGAGCAGGAGTCCCATATACCTGCTGTTCAGCTCATCACTACTACAGACTGCACTGGGAGCCTTTTAGGGGCTCTTGCCTAATCTCTGTGGTGCTATATTCTTTCTCATCCCTCTTCACAACAGTGAAGAAAAATTAGATTTTTCCAGCACAGAGATCACAACCACCTGCAAAGGCTTAAGAGCCTGCACCAGTGCCATCTAATACATGCTCTTCTATCTGTCACTAGATGAGGAGGTGAGAAAACCACTGATCAGTGAAATACCTATCTTTATTTTCTTATAAGGCAAGATACTTAAGGATGAGTCTGGCTTTAGATATATGATTAATCCCATTTTAATCACTCTGATTTAAGACAGATATGTGCTGAAGTACCTTGTTGAATATCAGCGTGGAGAGTGATACACAGAGATAGAGATATATAATGGACCTGTTTGTGGTTGTTTTGGGTTTTTTTTCATTTTTCTGTTGCCAAAAAAAAAAAAAAAAGGATATTTAGAGATAATAAAAAGCTGAAATCTGATTATTACAAGTAAAAGTTTAGGGATATACTAGACCCATTTGAATCAGTCATGAGTTTTTATAATTTGAAGAAGCTCAGTAATTTTTTTGTACTGATTATTTCATAGAAAAATATTAGGATTTATGGGATGGGCTAAAAGTAGTTACACAGTGGGCAAGGACATCTTGAATACCTCTCCAGATTCTGGGACAGTGCTCATGGATCAGGTAACGCTAAGTACTCTTGAATTAAATGGAAACTAATTCACCACTGATGAGACAGTAAGGAAAGCATTGGAAACCTGTTGACACAAAAACTGAAACAAAACAAAGACTCAGGGCAGGGGCCCTAGCCTAAAAGATTTTCACCTATTTAAAAAGTAACAGCTCAAATCACAACTTGGACTGATTTCAACAAAAGCCCTACTTTGTTTCCCTCAGTGATCAATAGCTCAGAGATATTAGGATTATTCCAGATCTGGAGTTTGAGGGTTTTTTACATCCATTTTTGTTTAATCCTGTGAAAGAGTCACTTAACATCTATACAGTTCTGTATTTTTCTTAAAAGAATCAGGATTCAGTCTTGCTGAGATTGGGGTTTGTGTTTGCTTATGCATATTTTCAAGGCTCAGCTAAAAACTTATTTGTTCTACCATCAACACACTAAGTGGTTTAAGGGGGGGGGGGGGGGAAGAGAACCCCCAGTATGTATAAGGAATATATGAAAATCTGAATCACATAGATGATATTTTATTTACAACCATAATTTATTTAAAGACAAACTGAATAGGAAATTAAAACATAATGAAGATCTGCATGACAGGGTACTTCTTAAAAAGGAACTGTTTCTTGGTTGTTACATCTTTTGATTTTTAAAGTGTGAGTAATCTAGGATCTCAGCTACCGCTGAATCTGTGTGAGAGCTGGATGCCAAATTGCCTTTTGTGTCTTTCTGAAAATCACCCGTGTGTCCTCCTTGTGTCTGTATTTTTGTTGATATCTCAGTTCAAGGAGCCCAAGTTCACAAATACGAAGTTGCAAGGTGTAAAAGTGGTTGATATTCACCACTGCAGCCAAGAACTTCTAGTGCATCCTGACCTTGAGAAAATGTTTTGCTGTGTAACTAGCTGGTGTGTTGCATACACAGTTTTTGTTTCTGCACAAAATCTGTTCCAATGAAGGTAGTTTGCAACTGTGTGTGATTAATGACTTCTGTCTCCAGTGTATGTACAGTAACACAACCAAGCAATACACTCTGAGAGTCCCATAATTGCCTTAGGACGTTTTGTCACAACAAGACCATTTTTCAGTTATTATGTGCCTTTTTGTGTTCTGTTTGGTATGAACAGACATATTTTTTCCTTTTATACAGATTTCCTCTATATCCCTAACTCATCTTAATAACACATGGGTACATGTGTAGCCATGGTAAAACTGAAGTAGAACACAAAAACTGTAAGCATAATACATACTGGTAACAGAATGTACAATAAAAGCATCCTAAATTCTCTGGGAGGGAACTGTTATTTATGGAAGCTAAAACGCACCAAATCCACTTTTTGTATTATTATTTTGAAATTTAGGATTTCTGTGTGTGTATAGGGGAGGATATTTTTGCAAAAGGCAACTATTATCAAGGTGCTGAAATTAATTGGATGCTTTAATTGAGGTAGATTACTAGCTAATGCTTTCTTGAATACAGTAATTCTCCTATTAAATTATCTTTCAATAATTACCTGAAATTTCTCAGCTGCAGGGACTGATGGCTATTTAATTGCACAGTGATGTTGCTATATAATTACTTAACAAGGTTTCCTTTAATAGTTTAATTCCCCTTTTCCAAGAAAAAAAAAAAAGCCTGCAAGTATGACTTATTTTTTTAAGTGCTGTGATTTTATTTATTTTTTTATAGATAACTTTGTATATGAAACAGTAAAAGAAAGCTATTTGTTGACTTACTTTTAAAAGTCTTTTGATTGTTCAAGCATAAATTTGGACTCAGAAGAGTTTTGGAAACAAAAAAGAAGATTATTAGGAATTCCTTTAGTTTAATTATATTTATTTTATAGGGTTATTTGGTTTACAGTGTATCTTGAATGAAACATTAGAAGCTTGGGCCTGATACACAAATTATGTGTTGAGTTTTGTGGATAAAGCATTGTCCTTTGTGTGCTGAAACAAGGCAGACTGACCAGGACTTTTAAACCTATGTTTATTCCTCCTGGCCGCAGAGGGTGGAGAGTTTGTCTTCTTGCTGCTGGTTCCTAGCAACTGGAAAGAGCAAGGAGAGAAAACAGATATTTGATCAAAAATATGGACTTGGCATCATGCTAAATGACCTAGGTTTCCTTGATAGTTCAAGGACAGACTAGTTTTTGCTGACAAGAAATGCTCTACAGTGATCAACACAAAGCTTTGCAGCTGTAAAGGAGTTTGTTCTGAAGTCAAAATTTGAGGCTAGAACTGTGAAGCTGGAAAATTAAGGAGAAGTATGATAGGTTCATCTCTTTAGTTATATACACTTTTTAATCTTTATGTATATAGATTTGCAGGACCTGTACATTATCCCCAAAAATTAAGTTCTGAACTTAGAACAGAACCAGTGGCCCATCTTAAATGTGAGGGCTTTTAAACTTCTGTTTTAAAACAGAATTATATGCATATAAGGGTTACTGATCATTATGAGTTCCACACTGCTTCTGTGCTGATCTATGGAAGGTGTGACCTATGAACATCTTCACCTGGGAGCCTGGCACTGTTCTTCAAAGGTCTGGGACTTTGATTTTGGATATGCCAAGTTCCATCCTCAATAACCTTCAACATATATGGCAGTCTTGTACAAATGGGTCAATGAGACTAGTGCAGAACATGTCTAAAATAAAAATGTATGTCAGTAAAATACATTTTTTAACCTCTCTGAAGAAGAGTTGCAAAACCTCTGTACATGCCATTTCAAGATGAGCAGAGAATGATCAATCCAGTATTACAGAAATGTTCTCTGCCCATAGGAATTTATTTTTTTTTTAAGACATGTCTCTGAAGGGTAAAGCTAGCAGAATGGCTGTACTGCATCAGAGCAAAGACACACATAGCCCAGCTGCCAGGAGTAAAGACATCAGTACTACATGTTGTTATTTCATGAACACACAGTCCTTCATTCATACCATCTAGTGTTATCTCCACTTTATCAGAGTTGAATAACAAAGGAGGTTTTTTTAATGTCATTGATCTTGCAAACCTGATATGAGATATTCATTGCCTAATTTTCAAAGGTGTTCAACTTCATGAGATGGCCAACAGCTGTCAAATCAGGCAATAAAGATTAGATTTTTAATTAGAGTAAACTGGTGTAGACCTATTGACTGGATGGGATTTTTGTCAATTTGCATAAATAAAGCTGAAAATTGCATGACACTCTTGAAATATTTTCCCTGATGCTTCAGTCAGGAGTGACAAGCTCAAGAAGAGAAAATAAATGTTTTAGCCCTTATTTCTTATCTAAGCACAAATCCATCCCTTTTTTTCTCTAATTTGTTAGCATTTATTTCAGCAAGATAGATTTTTTTTTTTTTCCTTGGACATAAAGAGGCTTGGGTCTTTACCTCATTTGAGCTTAAAAAAAAAAATTTAATCATTGCAGAGTGCCCCTAGTAACTTCTACCAGAGAAAGTGGCCCAGGCTGTATCTGAGAGTGAAAGACTCAACAGAGGAGTTGAATATGAGCAGAGCTCTTGGCCACTGCTCTCTTAGAAACACCACTGGTCCTCTTTCACCCAGAATGCTCAGATTCCTCCTGCAATAGAGCTGCACCATACTGCTCTGCTTGGGTTTTCTTTAAGTGTTTGTAATAATATGGGAACATAAATATAATTTGTTTGTACTTTACTGTATGCAGAGTTGTGAAAATATTAGTGGAGCCCAGCTGTGCTAGGTGTTGTACAGTGGTGGGTTTTGTCCTGTTTAGACATAGGGATATAAATAAAAGTCCCTGAGGCAAAATACTCCCATCCTAAAGCTCCTTCAGCCTGCTGGAGGTAGGTGGTGCAAAGGATAGGTGATGTGATGTATAAACAGATTAAGGGACATATGAGTCACCTCTTCAGAATATTACCAAGTCTCCCAGAAGGATGGAAGCTGCTTCTCTTGTTTCTTATCTTCTTCTTTTTCTTTCCCCCCCGCCCCGTTTTCTTTCTTCTTTGCTTTGACCTCTGCTTGTTCTTCATCTCTTACTCCCCCCATACAAACCCTTCCTTTTCATTCCCCACTCTTTCTACTTTACTCCTCCCCTCACTCATTTTCTTCAGCATTACAGCTGTGGTAGTCAAAAGAAGAAAGGCACAGAATTATCTTTTGCTAAGTGGGTGGTGCTGTTGGAAAATTAGGGAGGAGGAAAAGGTGAATTAATTATCCACAATGTAAGTGTTAGGAAGTAAGATTTTCCCAGCACTAGTACCTGAAGAAATCCTAAATTTGTGAGAAATGCAAACGATCCTTCTTCCTTCATCAGAAGGCTCTGTAGCTATAGTGTTAGAAAAGGAAAGAGAGGTTCAAACCTTACGTTTTATCCCTGCTTTCTGTAAGTAACCTGCAAAGAGATATTTTCTCAAGGTTGCTGAGCATCTGCTGCTCCGATTTCTCTGCTTCTTAGGAAGGATGAGGTGTAACTGTAATCTGTTGCTTTGAGATCCTTTCAGTAAAGACATGAAACAAGTATAAGTTGTTATTGCTAGAAGGCAATGTATATAACCAGTCACGGACTAGAAAACCAGCCATTAATTTTTTTGTTTGTTTATTTTTAAAAAGGTATGCAGCTGATAATGGAGAATAGGCCACGTCAACGGTATGAGTCGGCACAGGCAACACAAAGTGAGTTTGTTTGGTTTTGTGGGGGGTTTTTTAAGAAAAATATTTTGTTCCAGTCAATTTATTGCAATATTACCTGCAATTACAAACCCGGAAAAGTGCTACTAACTTTTTCTTAGGTTTTGATTGGAAATGTGGCTCCAAATCCACCTAGCGGAGAAGCAGATGGTTAAACTACTCTATGTAATTGTTTACCCCCCCAAAAAAATAGTTTCTACATGCCGATGGCATCCTGGGGTGTATTAGGGTGTGGTTAGTAGCTCAAGAGAAGTTCTCTCTATTCTGCCTTGGTGAGGCTGCATCTGGAATATTGTGTCCAGTTCTGGGCCCCTCAGTTCAAGAAGAACAGGGAACTACTGGAAAGAGTCCAGCACAGAGCCACAAAGATGATTAAGGGAGTGGAACATCTCCCTTATGAGGAAAGGCTGAGGGAGCTGGGTCTCTTTAGCTTGGAGAAGAGGAGACTGAGGGGCGACCTCATCAATGTTTATAAATACGTTAAGGGCAAGTGTCAGGAGGATGGAGCCAGGCTTTTTTCAGTCATGTCCGGTGATAGGACAAGGGGCAATGGGTGCAAACTGGAACATAGGAGGTTCCACGTACATGTGAGAAAAAACTTCTTTACTGTGAGAGTGACAGAGCACTGGAACAGGCTGCCCAGAGAGGTTGTGTAGTCTCCTTCACTGGAGACATTCAAAACCCGCCTGGACAAGTTCCTGTGTGATGTGCTCTAGGTGACCCTGCCTGGCAGGGGGGTTGGACTAGATGATCTTTCGAGGTCCCTTCCAACCCCTAAGATTCTGTGTTATTTTTTCAGCACTGTACTTGAGCAAAAGCTGGTAACGTATATTATCTCCGGAGAATATCTTTCCACAGACTTTTCTTATGAAAATTTCAGAGCAGTGATAGCAAAAAGCATTTCATTTTGTAAACGTGTTTTGTGAATATGTCTGCATTGATCTGAAGTCTCAGTGGCCACTCAACAGCACAAATAAGGTTTTTGAAAATCAGTTATTTTCTGCTCTGGAGTGGAAGCACATCAAACATTGTCTCAGCATGTATGAGAAGAGACTATTTTTGTAGGCATTTTGGCTTAATATATAAAAATTGCGCAGAATGCTGATTTCCAAACAAAATACTGTAAAATAAAAAAAAGACAAATCTAATTGCAGGTTTCTTTTGCTTGAAGGGACATGCTAGATGATACAGAGACACTTAGACCTTCTCTAACCCTACCCAATGCTTGAGGCTGGAGAGGGATTTCCTGAAATTTGAGAGGCAAATTAATAGATGACATAAAGTTGGTGGCAGAGGAATTATTTTTACCCTTTGTGTTATTTCATATAGAAAACTAACAAGAGGAAAAGATGTTTTGCTGCTAGAGATGTGAGATTTGTTAAAGTACCCACTGAAATAAATGGCAAAATTTGAGTTACGCTTGGTAGATTTGGCATTAGGACCATGGATAAAGAGGCATCATGAACTCTGACCCATGGGGTACCAGGGAGGGAAGGAGCCAAATTACTCTCAGCCATTGCCAGAAATGGGAACTGCAAGCAGGGATCATAAAACCAGCTCTTTCCACAAATGCCTGTGATAAGCACAGTTTGGTGAATCAGTGAATCCAGGCCTCAGTTTCCCCAGCCTTTTGTCAGAAATTAAGGCTGTCCTGTTAGCAGTTAAATGAAGATAAAGTGCTGCTATTTGCTCTTTCTGAAACTCTTGCATTTTTTAAAACTTAGAGTCATTGAACACAGGTCATCATCTCCCTCCATAGGCTCTATTGGTTTTAATTTCTTTTTAATAAAAAACTTTGAGTTAAATGCTTGGGGGTAATGGCTTTCCAATGGGGAAGTGTGTGATCTCAGTTTAGGATTGTATCCTCAACTAATAGATTGAAGGGGAAAATAGTACTTGTGTATTTTTTGTGTGTTTTTCACAACTTCCTTCCTTTCCCATACCTGAACCAATTGCTGTAATGGTTTGAAATAGAGCAGAGCAAATAAGTCGTTTTTTCACTTAGTGGTTTTAACAGAAATTGTATATCAGCTTGGATATTTAGTGCTTTTTCAAAATTAAATATATCCATACTGTAAAAAAGAGAAAATGTTTTTAAGGTGGAAAATTCAAATTTGTTGAAAAAATATGAATTGAGAACATTTAGCAGATTTCTTTTCTTCTGTAGTAGATCACTTTTTCTGTTGAATCAATTCAACAGAAGGTGAGGGTGATAGTGAGTGCTGAAAGTTTTGCTTCTTCATAATTTTGTGAAATGCCTTCAGAGGGGGTGAGGTAGGTCCCCTGAGAGGGATGAGGGGCAACCTCGTTGTGACCTGCAGGCTTCCAGTTCTACAATGGTCATCTTTGTTGTCCCCTCCTGCAAACTTTGGTATCTCCCACTCCTTGAGTAGGGCTGGTAGCTCACAAGGGAAACTGCTGCTGCTGGGTCTGCTGAGTCTCTTTGCCATGCACAGTTGTCATGTGTAGGTACACCCAGGAAGCCAATCTCCCAGGTGGCTTCTTGGAGAAAAGGTCTCCACTGGATGATACCTTTCTGTTGCTGTGCAGCAACAGAGTTTTTGCCTGCTCAGGCATCCCATATACCAGACTGATGCTGAGGAGGGTCAAGTCTAGCACCTGGGATGTCGAAGCAGGAGAGGATCCTTGCGTTGCTCCTTCAAAAGATGTAGATCCCTGTGTGTAATATAGATTGTTCAGTGCGAACAAATCAGTGAGTGCAGAGTCCGTGAGACTTACCAGGTGTGACAGGGTTTCTGTCAAAAGGATATGTTCACTGCTGTTCCTTGTCTCAATTAACATGAAAATATGAAAAAATGTTGAGACATGAGGTCACTGGATGAAGTTCTTTAGTTGAAGTTGGCAAAAAAATTGTTTTATCATATAATATAAAAAATATAATTAATAAAACTTAATATGATTGACTGTGAAGAAAAGGAACTGTGTCCTCTTCAGCCTTATTTGTTGTCATACTGTAGAAAAAGTTGGATCTTGATTATCTGAGTTGGGTACCTGGTTCCTGTTACTTGTGAATGATCAAGACCTGTGAGATCATGGTCCTCCTTCAATGTGCCAAGTATAACATTACAGCAATTTTATTTCTGATATGGATTTCATGAAGATTTGGAAGCTTTTTTTTTTTTTAGGGTTTTTTTATTGATACTTTGTTTATAAGGGTGCCGTATCAGATGCTTTACACTTCTGGGGAGCTAGAACTGAGACAAGACTCTCTGTTGGTATGGAAAGATCGGGATTTTTCTTCCTAGTCTTAGTGGGCTAGTACTTGATTCCCTGGTACTTCTTGGGGTGAGGGGAAGACAAATTTTGGTCATCAGGAAGGTTCAAAATTAAACATTTTCTGATACTGCCTAGGCAGACAAGGTGCTCAGGGATTGTAGCAATTGCATCTGGTGTCAAATTTGAAGGAATGCACATATTCTTTATTGCTAAAACCAAGCAGTTAGCAAGATTGTTTTACCTTTAGATCTAGACTTTACTCCCAGGAAAAAACCTCAGAATAAAATTATAGTTAGAGTTGCAAATTAAATAAGTTGGATCAAACACACTATGTTGAGCTCAGGCTCTTTGGATAACACAGGGTGAACAAGGTCTTTTGTGGATCTCAGGGAAAAAAATTATATATATTAATTCCTAAATTCAAGAAAAATGTATACAGAACTCCCCTTCCTTTTCATAGGCTCTTGTGATTCTGCTTTACATGGTCTTCCTGAATCCTACAACTTTCTTCTGTCTCACATTCTGGATACTGGGCATTCACTTCCCCATAGTAAGGGAATACTTAGCTTCTTTCTGAATTTCTGGTGAAGTTTGAAGTTCTTGTTATCTATATGATAAGAGATAAGATATTCATGCTCAAAGTGGTCATAAAATTCTGTATTTGATTTAGATTTACATAATCTATTTAAAGAAAAAAGATTGAAACACTAGCTAGGCATGTAAAGTTGACATATTGATGTGCAACAATGCTATCTCAAATATCAAGTCTACAATCATTACAAAAAAAGAACAATGTAATTGTAATCAGTCTTAAGCCATTACCCCCCAAATCCCTAGATGGTTTTAGAATTACACTACCATCTAGGAATGCCTAGATGTCCACCTTACGTCATGCTTCCAAACCCTGCTTTTTTAATAAAAAAGGAGCTTTTTGCTTTTGTAGTTATGATGTAGAGTTAGGACAGACTTAACAGTGTATCTGGCATTGAATCTTACTAGCAATATGATTCAAGAGAATACAGTATCCTGTTAAATTTTTGTTGATCTTTCAATGAAAAGTTCCAGATATCTTTATTTTAATAAATTCCTTTTGAAACCTTGAAGATCCTAGTATTTGGCTTGAAAATAATTTGGTTTCATGTTATCGTGAGTGGTTTTTAAATTGTGATGAGCAACGAAGAGAGGGCAGGTGATGATTTGTGCCACCCTTGCCCTTGGTTAGAGGCTACAGTGGGGCTGCAGCCAGGAGGGGGCACAGCGAGCAGCTTTGCCCGTTAACCCTTTGAAAAGTTGATGGCATAATCGGAGAAAATTTATGTGAGGTTTCACACAGCACCTTTTTATTACCCTTCTAACCTATAAGTGAAATAGTGGCAAGCAGAAAGAGCCACGGTGATGCATAATGGAATAAATAAATTTTAATTTTCTTTTCCCTCACAAGTTTTTGCCTTTAAGCATCATAAGTCTTTGAATGGTACGCAAGACATAAAATCTCAGAATAGTTTTTCCTTTGATTATAATAAAAATCAGTTTTGCTGGATTTGTATAAAAACTTGTTTCTTCGATATTGTGTATCTGGAATAATGTAAAAGTGAGGTTGTCATGCATATGGCTCATAGGCATGTCATTAACCTGAGAGGTGTAATCAGATCTATAGGTTCTGAGGATATATAAGCTCCAAGCAGCTGTTGGATATGACATTTTTTACTTTGGGTAAGAGTTTTAGCACATTGGGCGATTAAGTATTTGTGTGCTCCAAGTACACGCTCAACTGCTTGTATAATTTTCATGAATAGCTGGATTCACACATAAGTACATAATTAATTAGTTGCCTGTGCTATTAACTGCTGCGGATATAGGGCTCTATCAGTTGGCTTTTTTAGGAGTGTTGGCAGGAAATGTAGTGCTTGTTGGATACATGAGTAGAGAAAGAATAGACAATAAATATGGCACTTTGTATGTGTAAATATGATGCATACAAAGTTGTTGCCTTCATAAGCCAGTAGCTGCTATTTTAAAAAATGCTACTTAATTGCAAAATGTCTAAGAATCTTTTTCAATCAACTTAATCTTCATGCTGACCTGTACATCTGTACGATGCTGTCATACGCAACTTGAGCTTGGGTGTTTAAACCTCAGTAACAGCTTTTACAAACCACTCCACATCATGCATTCCAACTTGGTCACACGGTTTGTAGTTTTTAAATGTGAAACATTTGTGAGGGAGACTGGAGCCCAAGAGCTGAAGTCAATGCAAGTTCCTTCCTTGCCCTTGTTGGGCTTTGGATCAGTCTTACCAAACCCAGAAAGGGCAGGTCACTTGCACAACAGCTATAGAGGGTCTACCCTATGAATGAATAAACCATTTATAATTGTATTTTGTAAAGTGCAGATTTGCCATACATTTATATGAGGGTTGTTTTTTTTTTCTCTGAATTGGGTTCTTTGTACTGAAATATGTAGTTAGCACAAATACTCATCCTGCTCTGCTGTATGTGCTGAAAGAGCCCAGAGGAAGCTATGAATGTGCAAGTCACACTGACATTTCACTCCTCATCCTTTGCCCTGATCCTGTCACTTCACTATTTCTCATCAAAGGCGTAAGTGGGGAACATACCCAGCTAAGAGGAGACAACTTTAACTCTTCCTGAGTGATAAAATTCAGAGTTGGAAATGATGGTGCTATATTAGTTTAATTCCCTGTTCCTTTTTTATATTTGTGAGTTTTAGGAGCAGGAACCTCATGCAGTTATGAAGCAGGAGCACTGTGTGTAGACTGCTTATTGTTGAAAGCCAACAGTGAGTAGTACTACGGTACTTAGAAGAGAACTATGATTGCTCTGAGCCTTTCCTTTTCTGAGGTGTATAGTACTCTGATCTTCATAATCCTGGCTATTGAGAAACTGAGCAACAGTCATCTTGTTTAAAGTAAAGTGAAAACACCAGTTGCATCTCTCCTCCCTGATTTTTATCCCAGTAGTATTGCCTAGAAAAGCAATTTTCCTCCAGAACCACTGACATATTAGTGTCCTTAAAAATTAAGATGTTGTTTCATTACTCCTTCAGATTCAGAAAGCAAATCACCATCTATACTCTTTATTTTAAAGTTAAAGGATGCACTAACAGTGGGGTTTGTATATTTTAAATAAAGATATGTACTTTTCATATGCAACATTTGTGGTGGAATGCTTCTTTCATCAGAATTGAGCTTCAGAATTAAGGTAGCTGTAATTATCAACATTCCTGTGAAAACATGAATACTCCTCATACTTAATATTTGTATTTTTCTATCCAGGATCTCCCCACATATTTTATTGCAATGTCCTTCCAGTGGTATTTTCCTTCAAAGTCACAATAGAAATAACTAATAGACAAAATACTTGTACACATGCTTTAGAGTAACAGAAACAAACAAGCAAAGCCCTACAAGTAATTGTCAACCCATGTCAGCAATTTAGTTATTAGGATCACATAAACTTACGTCTTATATATTCCACCCAGAATTGTTTTAAGGTCCTTGTATGCATAGAATTTCGAAATATATTATTTGAATATAAAAGTAGATTATGTATTTCCCCTGTGGCTGGCCAAATGTCTTTCCAACAAAGGGTAAAATAAGAAGGCTATTTTTTGTGTAAAAGAGTGATCTTTTTAGTCATGCTTGATTGCTTTTTCAGGACTGTCTCCATTTATAATGAGATATTCTTGGACTCATTTGAACCAGAAAGTTTAGTAAAATTGTTACATTTTAACATAAAATACCTTGAATTATTTAAACTGTCTCAAATTCAGTACTTTTTAAATATGTGATATATTGAATTTCTTGCTTCACAGACTGAATGTGGCACTAGATGGAAATATATTTAGCATAGTTACAAGAAATATTTGTTTTAATCTTTCATAATTGTCAGCACTTCACACAAATTTAATCTTATCTGCTGCTAAGGAGTTACACAGCAAAGGATGCACTTGTTATTCAAATTCCTGTTAATATTCCATATCATAGTTTGGCAAGAAAGCTGTTACTGTATTGGACTATGATACAGGAAAGTTTTAATTATCTGTACTTTCCAGAGAACTTGGTCTAGGATGTCTGTGCTAGAGTGCCAGGAACAATGACATGAATTTATATCTATCAGCAGTTTAAAATGGCATTATAAATTGTATTCTGTTAAACTGTTTTTTAAAAAATCTGCTGTGCAATGAAATGTGTACAGGTTGAGGAAAAAATGTACCTTTATTATAATCACAGTCCCCAGATAAAATGCAAGTATGCAGTGTTTTTGAAATACTTATTTGTAGCTAAACATTACCTAAGTTTGTGTTTTAGAATTGAAAAATACACAATCATACTTGCATACTTAGCTTGAGTCAGGTTCTTTCATTACTCTACATTGAATGTTTTGAATGTATTTCGTAAAATATTTCATTGTAATATTAATAGATCTTACTTAAGCATTTCTATCAAAAAAACCCCTCTCTCAGATGTAGATCAAGTAGCAAAACCCTACAGCAATTCTTTCTGAAAGGAGTAAATTGTTTTCTGTTCAAAATTTTAGTTTACAGTATATTCTTCAGGCAACATGAGAAGTAGCTCTTTTACTTCTGAACCCCCAGCAAAAGCCTGTCTCATCTCTCCCGGAACTGTCCATTCTTTTTATAAGATTTATTTTTGCCTGTGGTGCTGAACTGAGAAAGTCACCCAGCTAAAATGTAGTTACTTCATTTCCAAGTAAAAACAATAGTGTTTTCATGTCCGTACTTATTATTATTCTGAGAATGTACTAATTTGTTACATCCAAGATGACGGTTAGTTTGGTCCATGAAAGGGGCACTGTGCCAACTACTGCAGTTCAGTAAAAGGACTTCTTTCATGGGAAGTAGTGGGACAGAAAGTAGCCTGCAGTGCATGTGGGTACGGGGCGGCAGATTGCCAGCAGAGTCATCCTGGTATCAGGCTTTACTGCGTTGGGTTCTGAATGAAGCTAAAACTATGATTTCACTAAATGTCAGCATGGGCAGCCAAATTTTCAAACCACTAGTGCTCTAAGGAGCAACTGATAAATGTTTTATCCCTGCGGGCTGTAGTTGATGTTGCACAAGGATTTTGCATGTGCTCAATGCATTATCATTCTTGGCATTAAGCTTAGATAATTGTCTACTTATATTGAGCCTGTAATAGCAAAATACAAGTGAAGAGGCATGTTTTACAAAGTAAAACTATGAAATAGGTTTAGCTATATTACTACGGATTTTTTTTTTTGTTCTGTCCTAAGAAATTTGAATGAGAATGCAGTATGATTCTATACCTTAATTCTGCTCAAACCAGGGTGGTCTCATAATTTTGTTTTACATGCATGACATTGCTTAAGGTCATTAGTTGTAAATCTTAGTATAAAAAGACTGAAAATATATTCAGTACTTTGTAGTTACCGAATACATATTTAAAAGCTTCTATGAAAAGTCGGGACCTACATGGCAGATTTTCAGTTACTGAATGGTCAATTTAGTGATGTAGATTAGCTGTATCTAAACAGTAAATGGAGATAGGCTGTTGCAAGGCTTTGATGAATCTCTCTGATGCATATCCCGGTTGATCAATTTTCTAATTTTAGAGATTAGTATTCTGCTTTTCAATCCTAATATGCTCTCTGGTTACATTTGTTTTGAATTTTAACTTAGATCAGGTACTTACATTTTTGTTGTTTTGCTGTAGCAGTCTAACACAAATCAGAGTTGAATTTGGCCTTTCTCTTGTCAGTGACTAATGTAAGACTCATTTTTTCACTCATTTTGCCATCATGTTACCTGACTCCTAATTAGTTATTTAAATCACTTGTATTTAAAAAGAGCCTTCCATATTGTTTTAAGTGTTTTAAAGAAAAGTGGATTGCACTGACAGATTTTGTTCAGTGCACTTCAATTAAACTATTAAGAGTTCAGCAGCTAAAACTTGAATAGAGAAAAATTACTTCCTTAGCACACAAATAACCAGTGCAATAACTGTGCATAGTATGAACAAGTTTATTATGTATATAAATTCTGTTTATGCAGTATCTATTGAGAATATGTGTGGACCTTTGTGTGTAAATATTACAAAATATTTAAATAATGTCTTTAGGAAAAAATCCTATTTTGTTTTTATTGTTCATGTTCCCGGAGCTGAAGTAGTTTCTGCAAATGTGTGAATTACATTTATTATTTTTTTTTAACATTTTAAATGTGAAGGCTACTACTGTCAAATCCATTTGATAAAATACCCTCTCAGGCACATGCAAATCCAAATAGGGCATGGAATATACTATTAATTTAGTCTTTACAAATGCAGGATCTTTAACATCCAGAATAATTAAATATTTGTAATAAAGCACTTAACTTGAGCAGTTTATTGCTGTGATTTGCAAAACTGCATTGAACTGCTTTCTTTTCATTTCATTGATGGTGGAACAAACATTTCTTTAATAAGGATACAGCACATTCTAAGCTTAGATAAGGATCAGGCCCCCTCTGAATCACTGCTTTGACCTCTGACATTGAAAGTGCTGAAGCGCTTTGGCAAAAGAAGAGTTAGTCATTCATTATTATGCACAGGACTTTCCAGTTCTAAAGGGGCTCTGTGCTTTCTCTCAGATAGACTTTGTTTGTTAGAAATGAGAACTGTATTTTGGCAGTAAAGGACAAGAACTGAAGCAACTCTGCAGGCAGACTCATTATGACATAATCCTTCATTAATCCTTATTCTCTATTAATAGATCATGACAGAAGTTTTGCTTTCGTTGACCATCTTCATCAGCAACTTATAAGAAAGCATTACTAGACAAAGGTCCAAACTCAGCTTTCAGGACTGTCATTTTATTTCCAGTTTTAAGAGAGTATGTATTATTACTTTGGAGAAGTTAGTATATTGTGTGATCTGTTTTCTTCAAGTGCAACCTAGCTATGTATCTTAGAAATATGATTTGTCTATTGGAAAAGGGATTACTAATATCAGTCACCTGGCACATAAATGAACTGTAAAAATTAGCTGTTGATTGAAGACTTGCTGCAGAAAAAATGTAAGATTCCATCAATACTGGGGCTGGCAGTGAAATAGCAAGAGGACTGAAGGAAGAGAGTTTTTTTTTTCTTAGGATTAGACAGAGATTTTCAGAAAATGAGGTGGTGGGTATTGGGGATTGCAAATTGAATTGTATTATACTGTTGAGAGAAAAACAATATCTGGATTGTATTCAGCAAGTTGTGAAACAGTTTTTCGGTGCTGCTTCTTGCTGACAAGTCCAAGGATAAGAAATAACACACATCAATTACAATAAAAAAGATCCTTGGTTAGAACGAAAGAGGCTCTTTCTAGCAGGCAGGATGGAAAGTCATTAAATTAGTTCACCTGGAGATTTGTGAAGTCACCATCATTACAAGTGTTTTAACAGATTAGGCAAACATCTGTCTGGAGTGATGTAGTCATAGATGATCCTGGTTTTGTCAGGGGAGTTGAGGTTGGACAACGGAAAGGTGAAGGAATAGCGAAGGCCTGATTATAGTATTTACAGTTTCTGCCAACCATCCTCTCCCTAAATAAAACAATAGTTTCTTCAGGTAACCCATAATATCCAGAGGATTCCAGAATCTTCTGTGGGCTGCCTCTGTGTAAGATGTCAAAGAAGCAGTGTAAGCTATAAAGGACCTTCTCTTTTCTACTTCCAGGAGAAAGTAATTTTGATGGGCAGAGTTGTAGGACCGCCAGTTGGCCAGATAATATTGGCCACCAATTCAAATGAATTTACAAGAAGCACCAAAAGTTCTGACATCTGCCTGATCCGGTTCTTTCTAGTAGTAACTATAAAAAAATAAGCAAGTCTGGCAAAGTAAAAGAGAAGGGAGGAAAAAAAAACCCTGTATAGTGCATATTTTCCAGAAACCTTGCAACTGGGGATTACCAGATATCAGGTCTATGAGAACGTCATCATCTTCCCAGACAAGGTATCATCTAAAGTCATAGGGACTACACTTTCAAAGTGTCAGAGCTTAGCCAAGACCAGCTTGCATGGCAACTTCTAGAAGCAACTGCTGTGGCTTCTCCTTACACATTAGCAGCAGTAGTCCTGTAGCTCTCATTTCACCTGCAACTATTCACATTTTCTGAGGGAATTGAAAATGGATCTCTGGAGGATCTCCCATTGGTGGAGTTGCTTGACTTCAAATAGAATTACGCATTTCATACAATGAAGAGAATATGAGGCAACCTATCTGTTCCTTAGGGGCTTATATCACAGCATCTATGTATTAACCAAAATTTCAAATAATCATCCACAACTGTCATGGATTTTTCAAATTTTCTCAGACAGATAGCAGGTCTATAGCTGAAGACAAACCCTACTAAATTCATCCCATCTTAGGAAAAAAAAAAAAAAAAAGTTGGGTTCACATAACTATGGGAGCTATCAAATCTCTCTTCAGAAACCCTCTGGTCTACCATAACCAGGTATGGCTATGAGTGAAGCTGTAGGTCATAAACGAGTTCTCAGCTTTTTACGCTGAAGTCGTATTAATCCTCAATTGCAAATCCCATTACTCCTTCACTCTTACAGAGTTGTCTGACATGAGTCTGTTACAGAAAGAAGTTCTCTAACTTCCTAGTATTGGAGTGAGAGGAGTTTTCTCATCCAAATCATTAAAGAGGGTCTTTTTCAGAATCCTGGACAGAAAGGAACATGGCGATGCAGATTGGATTTAATGGAGTACGGGTTGTTCATCCTAAAGCTGTTGAAGATGGCAATGCTGGTCGCCAAAGCACCACCTGGACTTCAAAATATCATTTTCTCATCTTAGAAGAAGTATCTGATAGTGTAGCATCTCAGAATTGCTACCAGTTCAAAGTGCTGTAGATATTGATAGCAGAACAGGATTATTGGGAAAAAAAAAGTGTATAAATACATCTCTAAATAGAATGCAGTAGCTGCTTTTTGCAGGTCACTGAAATTATTTTATATCATCTCTACTTGGTTTTGGACTTAATTTGAAAGTAAATCTTTAGAAACGAAACCTAAAGCATCACCTAAGAGCCCTGAATTTTGCATTACTTTTCTCAGGACAAATTTAGGGCCTATTGACAGCAAATTCAGCTGGGATGATGACAACTCACAGCTCACATACTGCAGTGATCCAACATGAAGTTATAATACCATATTGCAACAGTGGTCCATATAGTTCTCGTTAAGATTAGTATGGACTCTTGAATCTGCTGGTCTTTATCCTGAGATGTCTTTTCTTTCTATAGCTGTAATTACTATGATGGATGCTTCATTGCTGGACAGGGAAGTGAATTTAGATGACCTTGTGGCTGAATGCTTCTGTGTTCAAAAAAGAAAATCAAGTTGATTGGCTACTGCTTTGGGATCCTTTTACATCATATGTGCATTCAGTAGATCATCCAACTGTGAAAGTTTCTTATTCTGCAGTAGCTGGAGTGTTTCAAGGTGTAGCACACACAAAATTCCATAGCCTGCCATCTCAGGTTTGGTTTTACTTTGTTTTGGAGAATTTGGGGTTTTTTTTTTTCAGGTTGGCTTATCTGTAGCTTCACAACTGGAGGGAAACCCAGGCATGACAAATCCAGTCTGCTCTTTCTATGTCCTTGTAGAAATTATGAGTACTGGCAGAGCATGTTTGCTCTACTACTATTGCTAGGCACTGTGACTTCTGCTCAGAGCTCAAGAAAGTTGATAGAGGATATATGAACAACAAAGAGCAAACTAGTTGCTGTAAACAGGTTCTCTCTAACTTCACAGAACACAGGATTTCCAAGCCACTTTGGATGTGTTCCTATGGATTCCTATTTTGTCAGCTTTAGATGGCAGATCCCTGTTGTGTGTATTGAAGCAGTTTTCTATACAATGCCAGTCAGGAACCAGCTCCCTCGTGCACCAGGCTCCTTAAAAATTGGTGGATGTGACAGTCAGTGCTGTTAATTACCATAAAAAGCATCCCTTTCCAAGTGTAACTCTTCTCTAATGTCTTTACACAGTTGCTTTTTGACTTGGCTCCTCTGCTTGTGGCAACATATGGAATTATAGCCATATAAATGGAGAACCAAAGTATACATGGAATTTATAAGCTAGCTGCCTATATATATATATGTGACTGGGCACCTGGTCAATGAGCTAGTAGTTAATAGTCTGACAGCAGAAAGTAGAGGGTTTTATATTTTGGAAAGGGTCTTTTTTGGCACTAGAAGAAGTGATTCTGAATAATTTCAGACTCTGGGGTTGGGTGAGTGATCCAACACACGGAAGATGGTGAATCTAGGTATTCAAAGGAAAGTGAATGGAAATTGCCATTTTTCATGACAGGAGAATAAGTTTGTAATGGTGCCAAGCAAAAAACAAATACGTGCAGATTTGTTCTAAAGACCTGCCAATAGCACTGAAACTTCTGGTGTCCCTGGGCTGAATTTCAGATTCTGAAAGGAAACAAACAGCCAGAAAAACAGACTAGAACAAAAGTAATTGAAACCATGAGATCCCAGGTCTTGTGCACAGATTTAATTAAGATCTCTACCTTCTAGTGCCTTTGCCAAGCAGATTTTCTAAACCTTAGGCAAAATAGGTTGGCTCGTCCACATGTGGAGGCACAGGCGTTCATTTTCATGGTACTGAGGGAATCTCTTTGTTCAGAACTATCTTACTTCAAACGAGTATTTCATTAGGGTGAATATTTATGTAAATTTCGGATATGCTCTGTGTACTGGAAAAACTCTTCCTGAAAATATGCGGCGCATCAGTAATGAGTTGTTGGGGTTTTTTTCCCACCGCCGTGTACCGTTCTTAGAGATGTAAAGCAACACATCTTAGGTTTCCTCCCCTTTTTGCACACAGAATAGAAATTATAGCTACAGCTTAGCTTGTTTTGCCTGTGGATCAATGCCAGAAAGCAGTTTTGAAGGTGTTTTAAAATGAAGACATCTGGCAGCTGGCATGCTTACAATTCATTTGCCAAAGACAAGTTGCATGCTGTTGGAATTCTCAATTGAAGGTCATGCACCAGGTAAAAATCAGTCAGGTGGAGTTTGTGTGTGGTGAACCCACACACTTGAAGAATTGTTGGCTCAGGAATGTGTGGGTGGCCTACAATGTGAAGTATGTTTGTCTGATTTTTCCTCTTTAATATGTGAAACTCAAAGCTAAAAAAGAGGTCAGTAAAGCTGACAAGAAATCACAAGGCTATGATGTTTCAGTGGAACCACCATCAATTAGTTAGAGCAGAGTGTGCCAAAAAACCCCTCCAAAAATGGAAAGATGAATAACAGAATCTGACATAATGTTGAACAAACACTCTGCTGTCAATTGAGTGGTCACACAGTTTTTACACTCATTTTTTCAATAAGAAATAGCCTAGAGGATTATTTGTACACAGCTTTCTACTGACAGTGAATTAGTAACAGTGTGTCATTGTGCATTCAGTTATTCAGTGACAGCTCTGAGACTAAGCTATTTACATTAATTGATGTTTAATTGTATTACTGCAGTACGTTTCATCGTTATAAACTTTCTATCAGTATTTTTACTTAATAAGATACTAATATTTCTAAATGAAGGGATCTGCACTCAGAATGGCTTTCCATATGTTTACATGGAAAATGCATGTCCTCTCTGTGTGAGATGGGTAAACGTTGCTCAGTTCTACTACTGCAAAAAAAGTCTTCTCTCACTTGAGCGTATTTTATTAAATCGAAAGCTCCTTTTGCTTTAATAGATACACTTATGACTTGAATTCATGTAAAAAAAGAGGAAAATCAGGCCCAGGATACATATATGCTGCAACCTTTAAAAGAATAAATGTAACAGATTTTTATGTGTTTTGCTAGGTGAAAGTTTTAATGTGGTATTTTAGAAGGTTTTTGCATTCAGAACTTTGGATATATATAAGGCAATAAATGAAGTCATTCCTTGTTAAACATTTTGGACAATACTGGGTTTGCTGAAGTATGAGAATAAGAAAAACTCTCTTTCCTACTGTTTTTGAGAGGAGAAATTCAGTTCAGAAATTAATTTTGCAGCATTAGTGGTTTCTACTTCTTTGAAAGTACATTAAAAATTACTTTTGTCATATTTTATCCAAAGCTCTTTGGCAGAGAGACCAGAAATCCCAGCTATGCGCTGTAGGTCTGTCTTCTGAAGCCCCTAAACTCTAAGGCTGACTGAAAAGATAACTTTATTTTTAAGACATTTTTATTTTTAAGACTTTTCTGCACATCTCAGAAAAGGAGGGGGAGGAATAAGGATGCTTGATAATGGTATGCAGTGCAGGAACATGACTTTTCTGCTTTTAAGGGAGTTTCTTGCAACTGTTTCATTGCACTGCAATATGGACTCATGGCTAAAACACTGGAGGATTCATTGGAGCCAGAAGCCCCCAAATCACACACTAATGTTATTTATGGAAACAAAAAATTTAGAGGTAAATGCATCTCTTTAAGCAATTTGTTGTCAATGAAGAGTAAAGTTACATGGAAAAAAAAAAAGTAAAGCCCATATATCTGGCTTCTTACTCAGGTAAAAATCAAGTTATATCCCTTCTCTCTTTGCCATTAAATTATGAGATGCCCCTCTGGTGCTCAGATTTGGGACAGCTGGACTTTACAACAGTCCCTACAAGTTCTGTGATGTCCTTGTGCAGCTGGTTGGTCAACAGTAGCATAACGTGGCTGAAGCCTTGAGCATTACTGCAAAAGAAATAATTTAATTACTTTGAACCAAAGACTTTGCTGTTGGAATTAGGTCTACAAAAAAAGACTAAACTGTTTCACTTCTTGAGCGGTGCTATGTAAATTGTATAAATGTAACAATGTAAAATACCAGATAATTTTTTTACTTCATGTAAAAGGGAATGCAAAGTCTAAAGATGAAATATGAAACTGCTTTGAGATGAGGATCTGGAGAAAATGCTGATGATTTGTCACAACTGTTCATCATTGCGCTAAACCTGTTTTGTTTTCCTGCTCAAATTCCTGACAGATAATGGCAATCTGACATTCTTAGTGTTTTCATTTTACTGCAAAAAAGATCTACAGATAAGGGACTGAAACCAAGTAGTGTTATTACATTGCAAGGCTCTCTGAGTCTCTTAAGATTGATTTCTTGAGTAACATAAGCTGTTTCTACTGCAGTCATGTGAATATTTTGAAGTTACTCTTGCTTATTGTGTAATTCTATTACTGTTTGAAAGGAGCCCATGGTTACCCTGCATAACTATCACCAGGCATATGAAATCATGTACTTTGCCCCTATAGGCAAGCCAGGGGGAATTATTAATATTGTGTGAGACATCTTCAAAGCAATGCACCTAAGGAAGTGTTCTAATTTTATTCTAAATCAGGATGATGTTTGTTCACCTAAGGCTGTTACGTTGTTGTGGGAAAGAAAAGTGTCTTTTTAGTAATATTTATGTATGGTATGAAGCTTGCCAGCCTTGAGTGTGGCAAGACTTGCATGCCTTTTTGACTCTTAGACTCTCTACTCCACTGCTTTGTATTTTATCTTGAAACCCGAAGGCTGTTGCAATAGGATACAATCAAGATCTCAGAGAATTTTACAAATTCTAAAGCAGCACTCCAAAGGGCTTCAGCAGAAGCTGCTTGAGCCTGGCACTGGCTTTTGTTTAACAGCAGACTTGGTGCTCTGTGAGATCACAGCCCAAGTCTGTTATAGTAATGTCTTTCCTCAGCATTTGTTATGGGAACTGAGATTCCCTAAGCCACTTTTCTACTAGATCTTCGTTTTGCTGTCAAATTAGAAGCATGAAAACTCTTGATTCTGAGAATCACTTCACCTTGTGTGCCAGTAGATCCAAAGTTAAAATTCCCAGAGTACCTTTAAAAGCTCTGTGTAGTGGAGATTCTACTACAAGTGGTGCATTCATAAGGAGTGTTGCCATTAATGATTTCTGAAGCTTTAGGGATGAGGATACTGCCCTTGTATCTGTGTTCTGGTTATGCTGAAAGGTTAGCAGTAAATTCAGCGTTTGTATTGAAGCCTTTCCTTGGCATAATGATGTCTCTGGTTTATTGTTTCTGTTAATTCTAATACCCCTGCTGCTAAGGAAATGGCATGTGCTTTATAAATGAAATTATAAATATGTTAAAGGGTCCAAATTCTAGTCTTTTAGGAATACAAGTGGATATTTGGGAAGTAAGAAGTAAAGCTGTATTAGAGTGCAATAATGTCTTCTGGAAAAACACAGATCCAAACACATTCTGAAAACATAAGAAATTGCTACAACCACACAACTACTGTGGGAGTGCATATAAATATATGTATATATATTCATATGAACTGTTTTTACACATTTCTGGTGATATAGTACAGAATAGAAGGGTTAGTGTAAGTAAACTTAAGAAAAAGATAAAGTACCATCACTGGAAAAAGAGACTAAAGCTAGAGGTGAAAAATGCAGAACCTTCTGAGACTTTTCCTATTTTTCTTTTTTAATTGATTTGCTTTGTCTAAATGCCTTTTTTCCTCCATGTTTTTTCCTTCTCTGACACAAAACCTGTTGAGCCTTGGTAAAGGTATGCTTCTTTAATGGGAACGAAAAGTTGAAGTCAAGAATGGATGGATGACACGACATTTTATGTGAAGAGCCTTTAGTTGCAGAATTTACTCTTCTGAATTAAATAATCTGGACAATTTCATATTGATTGAAAATAGGTTTTCAAACAGGAAGTTTACTGGTAGGCATTATTCTAAGGAAACATGGAGTTAAAGACTAAAGATTGTTTGAATATGATTGAGTTTGCTTAAAGACCCTGAAGAAGTACTTCAATGTTATTTGAAGATGAGGTAAAATTCAATAGTGTTGTGAAAGAAAATTAAGACTTTAGGTAGAATGATTCTTTAAGAACACAATATGAAGGTATGCTGTAAATCTAAATAAATCTCAGGAAGACTTAAATTTTCTTGAAAAAATTATATTTGAAATATAGCAAGAAAAATTATTTAATTAATGAATATTCACTGGGAAAGAGAACCTGAGAAAAGAAACCAGAGAAAATTATACATGGATAGCAATCCCATAATGGTCAGCAATAATTATTAGATAATGTAGTGCAGTAGTCACCTACAATGGTCATCAGAAGAAAGCCCCTTACCATAGTGTATATAAGGCTGTAACTTGTAAACCTCTCAAAAAATATAAAGAAAGAAATAACCCATCTATTTATTTTAAATATTTTAACCTGCCTATATTTTTCATGTACTTTAATGGAAGTTCCTTTATTCTTGTATCTCATTTATATTTCTCTATGAACTGCATTTCCTGAAGTGAGGTTGTCTTATTCTAGTATTTATCTTAGATAGCCAATTGCACCTCTCATGAGGTGTAGAGAGAGCAACCTCCCTACCCAACCATTAATCCAATACTGGATAAGAACTCTAGTAGGGCCAGCCCTATTTCCATCATTCTTATGGGGAATAAAAAATACTACCTTTGTAACTCTTTCGCATTTAATGTATTAATTTCAAACACTTTTTTTTTTCTCTTAAACTTCCTCATATTTAGAGTCTTACTAGCAGTCAAATTAAAAAAGGACTTATGTATTATATACAATATATGTTTTATAATACACAGTGGGTGGCTTAAAACGAAATTCATGTCCACTGACAGTAGGGATCAAGTAAAGGTATTTATCGATTTAATTATAAATTTTACATTGCCAACTCGCAAGCTGCAAACTGGGTAGTGAAGTAGGTTGGAGTAAAGTCTGGACTTGGGTGAAGGGAATTAAACTATACTGACATTTAGTAGCTCACGTGCCATTAACACATTCTTCCTTTTTGGCAATAAAATGTGACAAGGAGAAAGAACATACCTTCCATACAACTGTTCTCTTTCAAAGAGACAGGGGGAGTGTTCTTTCCCACATCCAAATGGCCACTACATGACATGGAGTAAATGTTGCAAGCTGCCATGCTCAAGTATGCATTTCTTTTATGAATGAAGGTCTTTTGTGCATCAAGATTAAAATCCTCTGCCCCTCTGCTATGAAGGGGAAAAAAAAAAAAATCTCTTTGAGAGTGCAGTTCATGTAGACCATTTCTTTAAAAATGGAGCCCTTAAATAGCTCCAAGTACATTTCTGTGTATGACACATAAATGTCCACTAATTGCATGAAGGGAAAACTGAGATTCCAATAGCAAATTCTGTAAAAAGTAGATATACAAAGAAAAGTGGAAGCATCTGTTTAATATATACGACATTAGAATTTAATTTTACCTCTGTGATGCTTTTGTGTAGCTGCAGTGTTACAGAGGAGCACATAAGCATAGTAGTGCAGTGTCAGCAGGTGCATGCCACCAAATTACTGCTTTTAATTTGCATATTCATCTGCTAAGAAGCATGTCATTATCATATCAAAGGGATACTAAGCAACATCTAGCTTCGAGAGATGTGGCATAGTTTCAATACGAGCAATTAATGCAAGATGAGGACTCTCTTTTTGTCATGTCTCCTAGGGCTAGCTGTAATCGGGCTTATTATTGGATACCAATAAGGCTGAGGTACCAGTTGGCAGAGAATGAGAGAAGTACAGAAAAACAGAGCTGTATGAGGTGTCTTAACTATACACTTGATAGCAAACAAATTCTCTGGTCACTTTTTAAAAACAAAAGCTGCTACTATTTGTTGAATAAGCCTGATCAAAGATAACCATTATATGTAGCATATATTTAAAGGGAGACTAAAAAGTTAAACCGAAATAGGCTGTATTTTCTATGAAATGAAGTAAAGCTGACTAATGAAATGTATAATCAGGGCTCTTAGAATCCTATGCTCCTAGAGAAACTGCTTTATAAGTAAGCTTTTATTTCAAAGATCCTTGTTGCAATAGGTCACTACTCTGTGAGACAAAGGAGGTAGGTGCAGATCCTATGTTCAAGAAGGATGGCAGGTCTCATGTCACTGTTCTGTGCAAGGTGTTGGGCTTTGTCAGCTCTCACAATGGTAGCCGGGGAGTAGATGGAGTCTTAAGCGGTGTACAAACTAGTATTCAAAAATAGTTTCCTATGGGTGAAGATCATGGTCTCTGGTGGACTGTTTTGAGAAAATATGCCAGAGGAAAAAAAAGATGGATTACTCTTAAGTTAATGAAGAGATGTAGCTAAGGATGTCCTGGGTCAGTCTAGGGTCTGCTGTGTTCAGCATGCTGTGTCCAATATGTAGGAAGCAGGAGCAAGGCAAGCAAACGAAGGTATTTCTGTCAGCGTACCCTCTGAGCTTCCACTGTTTTGTGGGGTCCTGCTAAGACTGAATTGACATCTGTGTTCAGCAGCTGTGGGTAAGCTTTGGGGAACAGTTTAAACTTCAGCAAAGACAAATGGGTCCTAAAACATGATTGATGGAAGATTTCTTGGAGTGGAAGAATTCTCAAATGGTATTTCAAAGGGACAACTTTAGCCATTAACTGGGTACTAACATTTCTGATTTAGTTCAAGGAAGTTTCTGCCATCACTTATCTTTTGTAGTTTAGATCTTTTGAGGAACCCAGGTCTGTAGCTGTCAAAACATGGTTAGTTTTCCTCTCCCTCATCTGAGAAGCTGATCGATAAATGCAGAGAGTTTGAGTTTTAGTTTTGCCTCTGTACAAAGAAACCTGAACTACGCTGACCCACTTCAACAAGGAGGAAAATATTTCCCCTTTCTGTTACTGGGCTGTCATCTTCTGATACATACTAGGTGGACAGAAAGTCTTCCTTTGTATCTTTTAGTACTTTTAACTCCATGCTTGCCACTGAGATTAATTTGCATGAATTATTTCCAATAATTTCAATATAATCGGGATTTTACCGTCTTTGGGCACTATTGAATTGGATTCATGGCAGTAGCTGCCCCAGTCTCATGATAATAATCAGTTGTTAGTAGCAGTTAGTCATTATATTGTGGGAATGAGAAAGCAGCTGTAATGTTTAAATATCATGATTATAAGGTTAGTAGTAGTCTTTCATGATTTATGCAATTATGTATAGGTACAATGACGTGCTTCGTGTCAGCGATGAATACAGATAAACAGAAAGATGTGCCACATCCAGGATATAGTGGCTTTTGTTAGCTTCTCTAAACAACTTTCATTGTGTTTCATTACAAAATATCTTAGTACACTTAGTAGGAGATAATTTTGTAGTCCTCACTGTCTCACTGGATTAACTGCATAACCTTAACATTGGTATTTCCCTACACTTGGGAATTGGCTGTTAAAGTTCTCTGCCTTCTGTATCTGTAGTAGTGATTGTTGAGTTATGATTCACGTAACGGTTAGCAATAAGAAATTAAAGAAATTTAACATTCTTATTCATAACCTCTGTGAGATCTTGTCTACTGTTTCAGTGTGATTCAATGGTTTCAAAATATCATAGGCAAAACTGGAACAAAAATTTCTAAAATACTTCCAAAGTTTTCATTTTTTTAATCAGTATACCATTTGTCATTGTGGTAGTGAAAAATAGTAACTAAAGGTTTAGATGTTTTGGAATAATCATCATAACTCAACCCGAAAGGACAAAAGGAAGAGGGAAGTCTAGAGGCAGTTGAGTGGTCTCTAGCTCACTAGAGTTCACCAAGAAAAACATCTCTGTGGAAAAAAAACCAAAAACAAATAAAACCTCAGTTTTTCCAAACTATCTTACCCAACACCAGTTGTGGTATAACACCAAGCTAGAGGAATTTGAGGGATCTGTTCATCCTCTCAGAGATGGACAACTTCCAACAGAGAAATAACCTTGAGAAAAATTTTAAAGAAATGAAAGTTGCCTTGGCCATCAATCAAGACTTTGAAATACACGTTGCTCATAGCAAAGAGTGGAAGAGGCATTTGAAGTTACTACAGCACGTAATTTTTCCAAAGCTAAGTTCTATTATATTATAAATCCTGATTGTCTAATTTTTCCAGCAAATTAAAAAAAGCTTTTTAAAATGAAAGATTAATGTTGGCTTCATGAAACTATGTGGGCTTCTCACCAAGGGCTAAACTTTTATCAAGTTTTTAGAGATGTGAATCATACACTATAGTCTTTAGCTGGTTTGACTCTAGGAAAATTTTTTTGTAATAGAAGGAAATTGTGTTGATTAAAAACCCCTGTAATTGGGTTTTCTTGTTAAAATTGATAGCCACAACTTCATTTTGGAGAAGGATAGGTTAATATACTGGGTTGTTACTCTTCAGGCTTTGCAGTTAAGGAATTATCAAGTGATGTGGAATATTTTTTTCACCCTCAGTTTCCCCATCTGTAAAATGAGGTGATTATATTCTCCACTTCTGTGAAGTCTTATGAGCGGCAGTTATTTATTGTTACAAGTCGTCACATAAATTACAAAAAAGTGAAGTTCTTATACTTTTACTGACACAACCTATATGGAAATTAGGCAGCTGTAGCTGATATTTTGTCTTCAAGAGCTGACTCAAGAATGGGCTCTATGTTTTTATAGCATTAAAATAAGGATATTGAAGTAGTTAGGAAAAAACTTTTTTGAGAGACTATTGCTTATATAGTTCGTTGGTGTTTAATGCAGTAGAAACCACTATGTAGTAATTTTTTGCAAGGTCAAATGGAGATAGCAAAAAATAAAAATATGGGGGGGGTCTACATAATTTTTAATTCTGCTTGTAATTTGGCATACTCCGTCTATCATGCTAAACCTCTTTATAGCCCAGGTAAACAACAACATGTGTACTCAAAAACCCTCAAAGTATTTACTAAAATGGATCTAAAACATATCACCTTATACTGAGAACCCATATACTGAAGCATACTGTGGTGTAAGGACTAAACCGAAGCAGCTAAACTCATTTTTCCAATGGCATTTTAGACTTGAGGGTTGAAAAAGGACTGACTTAAATGGCTTAGAACCCTGTCTGTTTCAATAACCCCTGAGCAAGGATATACAGTAAAATTTAAGCTAGCTCTGTTTCTTCAACAAATGTTCACCGTTGTGTTCACCATTCCTTACAATCCCAGCTCAGTCTCTCTCTGCTGTCAGGAACAAGGTCTTATTGTTTAGAGTGACAGTTGGCTAGAGCCAGCCCGTGCTCACATGTGGGTTTCTGCTCTCTTAGGTCCAGGCAGGACCAGACACTAAGTACCCTCAGCTATCTTTGGTGATTTAAGGGGGAGTTGGAGGACCTCACAGAAGGGTGCTTGATGCCTTCCAAGATCAGACACTGATAATTGAATCAGGCAAGACAGTGGTACAAGAAAATTGTTTTCTTTCCAGTTTTACACTGCTGAAGTTAGAGAGACTTTGCACAGCATGTTTGTAAGTGCCCAGGGCCAGATCCTACAAGACAATAGCAAACATTTGCCAGCCTGTGGCTGAATCGGACCTTTTTTGCTGTACTTCGTTATTTCTTACCATGAGCAAAACAGGTATTTCTCTCCAAACCTATAGAAGCAAATATTATTTCTTGCAGAGATCACAGATCATCTTCAGATGATAAGAACTGAACAAGAATGATAGTGCAGACTATGTAATATTTAGGCATTATTATTAATAAATAACGTTGAACGTGCATTTAAAAAGAAGCAGAATTTAAGCAAATTATAACCCAAATTTATTTTTTTTAATTTTTTTTTTGCAGATTTATTTTAAACAGATGGATGGTAAATGCTTTGAAATAATAATTTGCTGGTTAAAATGAAAAGATTGATGGAAGATTGAAATAAATCTCATATTTTTAAACATGATCTTTCAAATACAAATGGAATTACTATAAATAGACCGGTTATATTGTCAAGTAATGTGTTCAGTTAAGCTAGACTAATAACTCTTCAGCTACGTATTAATCTACATTGTTTTAATGTCAGTAAATGTTTTAATCGGCTCAGCTGTAGCTTGTGGACATAAGACAATGGCTGTGAAAAGTACATTTTTTACTTACCAGTTTTCATTTAATGTTTGCAGTTTTATCCTCTATATGAAACATATCAGTACTTCTAATAACTTATTTTCCTGTAGCATGTTGTCTTTGCTGATTCTAAATGGTAGAAGCATCTGATTTTTCAGTGTCAAATGTTTCTTGCATAGTCTTTCATGTATGAACTTCTCAGTTAACAGCTGAGAACTGATTGAGGATTAATAAAGTTTCATCTTTTCAGTCTTCTCCCTTATCACCTTTTCTCTCTAACCAAGAAGTCAGCATGTGAGACTGTATTTTACTTCACTTCAACAATACAAGGCTCTTTTTCCCCAAGAATTAATATCTTCATGTCAGCTGTCCCTTGCTTTCAAAAGGTGTGAAGCCATTCTGGAACTTGAGCCATGAGTGATTCAAAGGAGAAGTATCCAGAATCTGCTTCTGCTGTGATCACTGCAATCACTGATGAATGAATGCTCAGAGATACTTAGCCCAATATGTCTTCATCAGTTGTTAAAGCATTAGTTCTACTAGTGAACTGATGACTTTATTCACCATTTCAGACAGTGCATTGAAGCCCTTTAGTTGAAGTGATTTAGTTGGGTCTGTATATTAGAGCAGCTAGTGTTACATTCCAGGAGTTCCTGATTCTTACACTTAGAGCTTTATAGTACTAGAAAGAAGGACTATTGACTGCCCAGGCATGTTGGAAGACTTGCAGCCCTCTAGGAGAGTTAGCTGAATATAATGGCATATGGACTATTTTGAGTCAATACTGAATAGAATAGTTATATGACAAGGTCTTTTTCCTTTCAAACACCATAAATGGTTGCAAAAATGTTGGTACTGGTAATAATTTCTCTTCTGGCACCAGGCGTGGTAAACCTGAGTCAGTCCCAGCTTGAAAGCATATTGCTGTGCTTTTCTTGGAAGTGCCAGGACTGCCTGCTTCCTCTTACAAACTGGACCGTTTGGAGGCTTCTGGGGAATTTTTTATTTTTTTTTTTAATGTGGTAAACTAGAAAGATTCGATACAAGAAGTAATATAAAGATTAAGATCAGGTTCTTCTGTATGAGAAAATTACATGATTGAAAGGAGCGAATCATAGCTATTGTTATATGTGAACTGGGAGAACTACTTTAGGTATCAGCTCCTGTGATTTGAACCAATGACACCTTATTGGCTTTTCCAGCAACAGACAGTCTCCTTCTTCCCTCCCTTTCCAAACTCCAAAACAATGCCATCAGTACTAGAGCATAGAGGCAATGGAGGAACATTAGCTAAAGTTCTTTGAAGTGAGCCAGCAGAACAGACTGGTGGGGCAAGCCCTCATCTTTTAACAGTCTGCCAGATGTGACTTAGCATTAAGATATCCTCGGATAGCTCAGAGGCCATATTATCTGCTCATATGATCATAAGTTTTGTGATTGACTATGAACTCTGACTATTTGTAATCCTTCCTCCAGATCTCTTCCGTGGTGAATATGTGATCTGGTTCCCAGGTTTCTCATGCTATCATAAGCTGAAGTTGATTAAATTTTCTTGGTGAAAGTAGACCCTATTATTATTTTGTGAGCAGGTCCTACTCTCTTCTCCCTCCCTTCCCACAGAAATAAACAAAATAAAATCCCAACTCTCTCCCATATGTTCTCCATATAACTGTAACAGTGACTTAGACGTATAAAAAGAGAACAAGAAGGTCTAAACTTCCATGGAGCCCATCAGAAACTTGATTTTTTAAATTTTTTTTTACATGAAGGATCCTCAGATATTGTGAATTGAGGCAATATAAAGTCCAAACAGGTAAAAAGATAGTGAGAGGAAGAAAGGGGGGGGAAAAAAAGGAAAAGAAAACAAAAAACTCACATTGTAAAGAAATAAAACCAAAAAGGTTTAGCATGCATGCCCTCATCTCTAGGCGGCCATTGCATTTTTTTCATAGCCCTTATTTCACCTTTGCTGCTTTTCTTCTGTCCAAGATACAGTTTTATTTACAGTATATTTGAGCTTGACTTTATTTTCAGAAAGAAGCCTTTTATATTTTTGAGTGCTGAAAAGAAATAATAGTACTAGTGCTTTAAAATTAGTCAGCTGCTGTGTGTGCATCAGAAGGAACCAGCTCTGTGGTGGATGACCTCGACAATACACTACCTCACCGTTGAAATGCTGTCCATATCTACACATAGTTTCTTTGTCACCACCTAATATGGAACTTCCTGAATTGTCAAAAAACTACCATGATTTGGCTCAATAAAGAAAAATACTGTTGTAAATATTGTCATGATATTAGTAATTATATAAAGCCACCTGTAATGTTTGGATGAACTAGTTATTTAGCTATGTCTAATCAACAGAGAACCACATCATCATAAACAGTTCTCTTTTTTGGTGTCTTCATAACTTTTTGAAAGACAAGCTGAACTATTCTAAGCACAGAATAACAGCATTATTCACTGTACAATGCTTCTGTACATGGTGTTCCTCTAGTGCTATGTTTTGCTCTATACCAAAGGCTTTTCACTGTTGAAATTATCTTTGAGTTATTTCCACCCTTGACTTTGAGTCCAAGTAGAATCCAGCTGGCAGAATGTGTGTTTCGTGTTTATTTGACTTGGATTTATTGTTGAGGTTACTGAAAGGAGAACTTCGAGTTCATTCTACTCTGGTGTGTAGTAGAGTTCAAAGTAAAGTCATAAACAAGTAGATGATAGTCTCAAATACTACTACTATTGGGATTAAATTGGTACTTTGGAATTGGGTACAAGTGCCTGGAAATATTTTTTTCAACAATATTGTTTTTTTCATCTCTACTTCTGAAACAGTACCTTCCTTTTGGAACGTTTTCTTTCATAATGTAGTCATGGATAGGCAGAGAATATGAGCTGCTGGACCTTTTAGCAAAATACATTTCTTCCAGTATGAAGGACTTTGGGATTTATTTAGTTATCTTATCACTTGGAATAGGATCCAATGCAAATTTCTTACAATGTTGATGTGGCAAAGATCTGTGGCAAAAGTGGTTGGCTTCTGGGTAATGAAAGTATATGAAAAAGTCACTGAATGTATGTATATGGATGAGTAGACTCTGAAACCTCCAGCACCCATGGGCTGGAGTTGATTTGGATTCCCTGTGGATCAGAAGATCTGCAGTCTGTCTGCCAGCTAACGCGTTTCTTATTTTGTGCTGACAAACTGTTTCTCTGATAATAAGCCTCTTAATAGCATGAATTTGTAAATCAAAACTACAGTAAATATATCAACTGTACAATACTTTCCATGTCTAAATAAACAGTTTTTTCACTTTCACTTTTATCTTCAGGATGTCAAGCAAGAGATTAGAAGGCAATTTTCAAACTGAAGCGGGGGAGGGGGACTGTGATGTTATTCTGTAGAAGTTATTTGATTGCTCTTCATAGTCTTTTCATTACAATTGGCATTTAGAAACTCAACCACACATGCTGCTCCACACCTTTCTACATGATACTGTTTCTTCCTGTTCCCCTTATCTGTAACTGTGATGATGCACAGCTTTCTCCTATTTCTTTCTTGTGGGTTTGTGCAGTTTCTTGATGTTTGTGACAGGCCACGATAGGGGAAGCTTTTATCACTGTGGGGTTTGGAGGCCTCAGTAAATTGAAAATTGCAAATGAAATCCACTGGGCTTGAATTCATCAGCTATTATGTCAGATGACCTTTGGCAGCTGCTGATAAAAATGAGAGAATGTTAGCTCTGATCCAATTTTCAGCACTAACCATTCCTTTTCAAATCCATTCACAGTCAGGCAGCAGACACATGGGAAGTGAAAATGATAGGGTTTCAAGAGAGCTGCATTGTGTTGCAGATTAAGATTTTCTCCCCCTATTTCTAGAGGTCGGCCCCCAGGCCCCTGTCTGGTATCTACCTATTGTCCAATCAGTTTCAATATCTGCTTCAGAGGACATGTTAGCCATCCTTACAGATAAGTGCTTACAGGAGAAAATGTTGGACTTAATAGTTTTGCTTAGGAGGCATCAAGGGTCACAGTGTACCAATATTGACTGGCACATGTTAGTTTAATCTGACATTCTTAGGAACGCGACACTAGATTCTTTTGGAGTTGTTGATCTCTGAGATTTTTGTTCCCAGGTCTAGGTTTTATAAATTTTATTTTCCTGTAACTGTTTATATTCATGAGCCACTGATATTCATAAAGAAGTCTGCCATAGCTGGGCCCAGGTGGCCCTTACCTCATATCCCTATCTTACGGGCTGCATAAATTATGAAACCAGAGCTGCACGTTGGCACAATGCTTTTTCTTCATAGAGAAAACTGGTAAGATGTAGCTGTTGGTCTGCACTTTCAAACTATGCATCTACTTAATTTAGCTTTCCAACCAAAATTAATGTAATTTTTTTTTAACTAGAATAGACATTAATTTTGCCTTCAAAGACCTTGAAGTGTGTGCAGCCCCTCCCTCTGACTTCCTCGTGAATGAGTGCACTCAGCACCTCCCAAAGTTATGCATGAGTTCAAGGGCTGAACCTTAGTTCAGAATGGCCTGTTAAACCAACATAATGTTAATGTATGCATCCCATTCCCTATCAGCTTTTTTGTACCTAATTTAATAAGGAAAAGAATGAAACTCTGGACTCCAGTTACCTTGTAATAATGCGTGTCATTACAATTTCAAAGTTTTAGAATAGTACCTTCTACTTAGTTCTTCAGTCTTTACAGAGCTCCCATTGAATTCTGTTTTTAGAAGGCACTAATGATATGTAGATTGGACTTGTTTGGACAAGAATTCAAAAATCAGATTCCTTGACTGATCACACTGTCATTCTTCAAAACATCACTATTAGGTCTTCATTGGAAAATACATTCCTAATATTCTTACCAAAATGTTTCAAAAGCATAATGCCATCTTAAAATTACATGCATTTTATATTTAACATTTTTAATTATTTTTTTAGCTATAATGTGAATACATATTCAGTGGCTCGGCTCAATAAATAAACAGATCAAGCTTACTTTGTATGATAGTGAATAAACATTGCTAAAAAAATAATATGAATACTGCTAAAATCCACTTGTACTAATTTTTCTGAGGGTATTAAAGAATGGGAAAATATGCTCGTTTGCATATAACTCTTAGTGGTCTGAACACTGAAGAGTGAGGAGAAACCCACCTTTTAAAAGATTAATCTGGAACACGCACATGCATTGTTTGTGTGTTCTTTGTGAACTAAGGTTAAAACTAAAGTTGATTTAATTTACTTCTCTAACATAGAGAATAATTTCAGTTAGCTATGAGTTTAGCTGTGCCCTTTTATCATGGGCAAAATTTATAGTTGACTCAGAAATTAATCATGCACTCTTTTGCATGAGTTTTTTTCTTGTATTTTACAAATATTCATCTTAAGATATGAAAATTGTGTAACAATCACTAGTATCGTTAGATCTGTACATATCTGAATCTTTAGGAATTCTGACTGCAGATCCAAACTTTTTCTCTTTTCTCTGCCTTTACAGCTAGAAGAATAAAAAAAAATTCATTGTCAGTTTTCTTCTCTATTCACATGAATTTCTGACCTCTGCAATGGTCTCACTAAACCCTTTGTGGTTTTCCCATCACTGTTAAGGAATTTGCATGAAGTGTCAATAAAGCTGAAGCATCTATCTCTCTCTTAAATATGTCCTTATTTAAAATTGTGATGTTGATTAAAGCTACATTAGAGCAAGACTTATAAAACTAAAATTTCCATGGAAGGAGCAATTTATCAAGCTGGCAAGCAAAACTGGCTGCAGCTTGGTGTGAAAGAAACGCAAGGACCAGGTTGGTTGGTGGGCTGGAGAGGCCTTTGATGTCTTTGGTGTTTGTAGCTTTCTCCAGGCACTCTAGAGTTGTGTCTATTCACATTGTCCCAGTTTAACTTTTCTTCTAGGAGTCCTAGAGTATAAGGAGCTGCTGCTGTTCATTCATTTCTCTGGTTTTAAGCATCATTCTAAACTTCCTGTGACCACTTTCTTTCATGAGAAAAAACTGGAATTTGTTTGGGTGGAGGAAAATATTCAACATAGGTGGGATTTGGCTAACTTCTTATATATCCTTCCGCTGAACTTTGTTACATTTTAGTTTTGGTCTTTAATTAGTCAATAAATACTGCAATTGAAAACAGTTACCTGGATTTGCAGTGAGAAAAAAGAATTTGAGATCATGCTTACAAAGCATATATTGGCTAAACTTGATTTAAACATTACTGTGTTTGCTATTCAAAACAAATAGTAAATTGTGAAAGGTATTCAACAATATTCTAACAAAATTTAGTATGGTTTTTTTGGAAGTTTTTCCAAAAAACAGAGAATGCAAGAATGAAAAGCGGTTCTTTTTTCATGAGAGTTTTGGAATCTTACTTTTTAATCTGTATTTTCTATTAAACATTTCATTACTTATTAAAGTAGTTAATATTTTATTAATTTATATGACATTTGCTTTGTCATATTCTACCACTTGGAAGAGAATGCTATTTTCTACCAAACTTTTACAGCTTTTATTCTCTCTTTTAGCCAAGTTATACTGAAGCAGTATTAAAGGAACTTCCCTTTAAATCCTTTAAGCCTGTTCCAGTAGTATATTTAAAAGGTGGTGTTAATGATTATGACGCCCTTCAAAGAGGTTCTATTAAAGTGAAAACAGTTCACAGCAAGCATCTGGTGAAATGCAGTCCAAAACATGTCTGCAATCCATTATGTTTCTGAAATACCAAGAATACTTGGAGGTCTTGCAGTGCTCCGAGTGACAGAACAAATGGATTTCTCTGTGAATAAGCAATGGTTTCTTTGCAGAAGTGCAGTTGTCTAAGGGCTGTCTAATGCTTCCCTATCCATTGCCTCCCTGCCCAGAGAAGTGCCAGGGACCACCTTCTCTGTTCTGTCTAGTTTCTTTGTATGTTCTCTTAGATTCCTTCTGTACCTGTGCAACTAGTGGACCCAGTTTGACTCCTAATGTTTTCAAAGCTTTTTAAGTCTCAGTTTTCAAGATCTATATCCATCAAGGCATGTGTTTGAAAATGTTGAACTTCCTGTAGTTTACATATATTAGAGATTTTTTTAACAAATATTTAGTAGTTAGCGAAGTCTATTTACAGTCTAAACAACAGTAGTTAGTTGATTTCTTTGGCAAGTATCCCTTTTAGAGTGTTATTGTAAATGAGGTTGAAAACTGGTGCTGAACACCTACTTGGAAAACTATTTAAATTCTGCATTCGTATCTCTAACTTATCATACAACAAGGATTTGAGGAATCCTTAGTCAAAATGATGAAGACTGAGTTCCCTAGTGCTACTTAAGAAACGTGTGATGGGAAATAATAGAACATTTGCCCTGCTCAGTTTACCATTTAATTAAACAGAAAAAGAAAAAAAAAAAAAAACCACCAAAAAACCAAGGAGTGGCAAAGAGTGTTGATGAAGAGAAGAAACAGGCATGTAAATGTATAGGGACATACGTAATCTTTTTCTCTTACATTTCTGTATCTATAAATGTTTTCATCCTAAGAAAGCGCTGTCATCAGAAGAATAGGTGAAGAACATTCTTTAAAATAGAACAAGCATATTTTTGCCTGATCCAACTTACTGATTTGTTAAAGGACCTTTTTGATTTGCAGTTTGATTTTTTCTTGTGTTTGTGAGTCGTCATCTAAACATAAACGCCAAATGTGTGGCAGATAAGTACTATTTTATTTTGTTTTTCTCAGCTTCCGTTGATTCATGTATTGCTTTTCATAAAAATATTGTTTCCTAAAAATGGCAGCATAATCAATATTTGTTATGGTTAAGACAGTTTTTCAAAGTGTTAGTCATTCTCCCGGTTTACTTTTTCATGCAGTGTCCAACATGACTCACTTCTGGAAACCCATCTTACAAACAATGCTTTTCTCATCCTGGTTTTGAAATAAAAAAAGTTGAGGGAAGAATTATTTTTTAAAAAGTATAATTTGGGGAGGTTTTATCATATGCACGTTGATGTTTGCCTACTTAAAAGTTGGGGTTATTCAGCCTGGAGAAAAAAAAGGCCCTGGGGAAGCCTTAGGGCACCCTCCAGTAACTGAAGGGGCCTACAAAAAAGCTGGGGAGGGACTTTTTCTAAGGGCATGGAGTGATAGGACAAGGAGGAATGGCTTTACACTGGTAGAGGGTAGATTTACGTTAGATATTAGGAGGACAATCTTCACTGTGAGGATGATGAAACACTGGAACAGCCTGTCCAGGGAAGCTGCAAATGCCCTCCCTGTCCCTGGAAGTGTTCAAGGCCAGGTGGGACAGGACTTTGAGCAAGCTGATCCGGTGGATCCAGGGGGATTGGAAGTAGATGATCTTTAAGGTTCCTTCCAACCTGAATCATTCTATGATACTTAGGCTGTTCACTGTTTACAAGAAGATGTGAGATATGCAGTTGCCATTTTAATAATCATGCCTACATTCACCAGGAACATTACCAGTGCCATGTCATGTAAGCAGCCTGGCTGCTGTGCTATTTCTTGCTCTAGTGTGCTTAACTGCTGACTCCATCGATGAGCATTTTCATGTGTTTGTTCATGTCTTTTTTGAATGATGCATCAATGATGACACTTATCCTGAAGCTTGTAGAGCAATTAATGTTGCTGCTGTTAAAGAAAATGTATTTGCATCTCTTTAATGAAGACATCTGGGGGAAATGCTGATCCTTCTGTTTACAAATCTTTCTTTGAACGTTCAACTTGGAAAGGTTATAGTCAACATTCCTGTATGTGCAGATGGAAAATCTATAGAAAAAGACTAAACCACCCCAAAATCTTATTTCATCTTGGGAGTGATCAGTCATTTCAAATTAGACAATATATTTCACTTTGTCTCTCTACTCAAATGAGTTAGGAGTCCTTGAATTGGACATTAGTGTACAGAGAACCATCTTTACTTATAGAAAAATTACAAAGGGAAAAATGCAGTTAGTTTAATAAGTATGTATTCCTTTGTAGAAAGACTATTACTCTTAAGATGGAAGTTAGCAGACTGTTTAAGAAGTCTAAGATGCTCAAAAGTTCTGCAGAGAAAGTAAGCAGCCATCTGACAAATGTGGTGGTTTGGCAAAGTTTCTGCCCCAGTGGTATTCCCTTGGCTACCTTTCCACAGTGGCACCATGTATTCCTAAAAATTTGGTGTTTGTGGGGTTTGGGTACATCTACCCATTGAGATCTTCTGATATGCAGAAGCTATGAACTTCATCATAAACATGTAATTGAAAAGGTGTTGTTAGCTATGAAGTGGACCAGTGGGTTCCCACCACCCAAAGGTTTCAGTCTGTAAGGAATATCTGTAAGGTCTTGAGAACAGGCATGTACCAAAGCTGCTGTTTCTTTATCCTCATTCTTCCCTGCAGTTCCACAGGCACATGTAAGAGTGCAGCTCTACATGATTTTGTAAACTAAAACACACAGTTTTCAGCAAGCTGTCTTGCTGAAATTATCAAAATTGTTGGATGATCTATAATTATAATTTTCTATCTTCATCAGGTGAATTGCATTTTTTTTCCTCTTAGAGGATGCAGATGCTTTGCAAATGACTTCTGAAAAGGAATTGTACAAAGGAATCAAGTTAGTAACTTACAAGTCTTATATGTATGTGATTCTGATGTGCTGATAAATGTACATGCTTAACAGTGTAGGAAGAAGCACAAAAAGCCAAAATGTCCCAGAGTACAGTTCAACAACCAGTAATTTTTATTTCTTTTTCAAAGTGGTAAAGACAGTGACCTGAAGAAGTGAGATCTATACTTGTTTCTTCTGTTGGAGTTTCTGCTAGTTGTCCTTGCTCTGTTGTGCTAGAAATAGTTACAGAAAGCAAGTAAGATTTCTAAGATTTGTGACACCAGTCTTCTTTGACAAATGTGTTTCCTTACTTTTGTGAATGAATGGAAGGACACCAGTTTTCAAATACTGTAGATTTGGTTTAAGATCATCTGCAGTTGACAATTTTTTTGTTAACTCTTTCTTGTGCCTGTATGATTTGTTGAATTGTAATACCAAATTAATTTTAGTTAAATTGAGTGAGATAATTCATCAACGGCTGCTTTTCTGGTGAAATTTACTTCGGGCTTTTTTAATGTTATACTACTTTAAAGAATGGATGAGCAATACTTGCTAAATCATATTTGCAACATATTAAGTGAAGAATAAAAACAAGTTTTTAATTTACAGAGAAATGAGTAATTCCTCATCTCCTGCTCTCAGGCCTGATTAATTTGCTGTACTATTGGATTGTGGTAGTTTTCATTTTTCTTTTTTTTTTAAAGTCCTTTTTCAAATTCCAAATTATTCCAAAGTGCAGGAAATTAAAACCAGTTGATCCTTTCACTTGGATTTTATATCCAACCCTCATTTTAAAGAAAAACCTCAGGTTTATGCCTATATTGCTGAGAATTTATTCAATTTCATTAAAATTACATGAAAACGTACTATTGAACGGTGCAAAATCACCTTAAAAAGTTGTTAACAAGTTCAGCATAAATTTTGATAATTATATTTGCTCTCTCTCTCTCTGGTTCAGTACAGTGATGATGCAATTTTCAGATAGCAATTGCTTGTAAGAAAACGTTTATTTTAAGATATATTTTACTGTTGGATTTTTATACTCACTGGGGTTGTTTCTGTGTGTTGTTATTATGTAGTGGAGAGCTCTACAAGGTCTCATTCTGCTCCAGTCAAACGCTGTAAAAGCACATGGTGAGCCTGGCAGCTGGGAGCACTGATGCCACACAGTGTCTCTCTATCAGTGGCATCTGGATGTGAGATTGGCCTCTTTCCTAGGCTGTTGGCTAGCTGCACTGCTGCCTGTTCAGATGTATCTCTACTAAAGCATGAGGAATTTACATACGTTTGCATAAAGCTTTCAAGCCATTCTTTCTATGTTTCAGGTTGCAGACTGCTACACTGAAGATTAATCAGAAAACAGAAGTATTATACCTACCAAACTTATTCACAAAAATATATTTTAATCTCTGTGCATTTTTAATAAGTCGACCTCTTGTGACTTTTTTATTTCTGGTGCAGAAATATAAAAAAAAAATCAAAATGGGGAATGGAATGGGACACTGGTACAAAAAAATCAGAAATTGTAGACTGGAGGTTATTGCCACCTTCTTTTCATTATTAAAGAATTTTAATGTATTTTCTGTTATTCATAGGGCTTATGGAGCAAATACTCATGTGGTTTTCTCCCTAAGTTCCTCCACTGTCTTCATTTCAACTCTAAAAGAATGACTAGGAAGTTCATGGAAA